>LQNS02277221.1:2195142-2212109 GCA_001587735.2 Parhyale hawaiensis | reverse complement strand
GCTCACAACATTAGAGTCCCTCCATATCCATAGAAGCAGACCTAGTCTCAACATTATGACCTCGGCTGTACCACTGCATACTGTCAACACCTAGCCTCACATCTGCCGACTGTACGGGAGCTGACATCCGGCTCCTACTGCATAGCTCTGTTCATTCACATTTTAGACCTCTTTCCGAAAACACCCATGCTCCCCTAATAGATTTGAGAATAAAAGATTTTTATTGATAGGTTGTTAGTTTGTAGGTTTTCTGATGATGGGATTTGCATGCCGAAACGTTAAATTTTAATTTTGTTGACTTTTATTTAATATTAGGACAGGAATAATTATCATCCGTATGACTTCCAGAGAATCCTAGGTCTACTTCCCACAGATTATGCTCCTCGTGAACGATTCGTGCAATGGTTTTTGAATGAGGAGTTATAAGATCCCCATTTTGCAGAACATATGTTGTTCACGGATGAAGCTTTCTTCACCCGTAATGGACTTTTTAATGATCATAGTTTTCAAGTATGGCAGCAGAACAGCCTTCATGTCACCCATGAACATCGCAACCAGCATCGCTACACTGTCAGTGTTTGGGCAGGTATCGTTCACAATCATCATCATCATCGATTGGCATGGCGAAACCAAAATTTAGCTCCGCTCAATATAGAGTTGACTCGTCTAGGATTTCAGATTGTGGGTGTCGTTGTGATCATATCAGGCCCTGTTGCAGAGAATGGGCCTGTTTGGCGCCCAAAATTTTGGTTAGCTTAGGTCGGGTAAGGATAGGCTAGGTATGGATAGGATAGGTATGGCTAGGTTGAGTATGGTTAGATTAGAAAAAAAAGAGTCATTAGAATATTTTCTCGGTTAAGTCCACAATCGCGAGATGCATTATATAAATAACTTTAGCATGTGTAAAATGACGAGCGCAGTCTACATCTTGTGCGACTATTTCATGGTTAGTTTTTAGACATAATTCTAAAATAAAAGGTATTATACTAATTTCATCTAGTCCATATATCCTGTTTCAATTTCAATCACCGCCAAAATATTCGGCGCCAAAAAAAAATGTGGTGCAAAAAAAGTAATAATAATGGCACCAAATATCCTCGCCAATACATCGGCGCTAAAACATCGGGGCCAAAGGGCACCGGAACCCCTGTTGTACGTTAGAAGCAGCCCGATTACGGCTTGAGGCTACTGAACACTCCCCGTACTCCAGCTTTGTCCGTTTAAAACGTAATCGATTTATGATTAGCCATTCAATATTTATTATTTACAGGTACCAATCCAACGCACCTGCATGCAGCAAGTTCCGTGCGTGATAAGCCTATTTACTGGTCTGCTGTTAAGTCTATTTTGCACGTAGTTGCTGCTGTAATGCAGTTATTTAAAAAGTTTACAGTGCTGCAATGTCAATTGGGTCAAGCTCAACAATTTAAACTTTTAATGAGGCTGGAATTCAGTGTCTGTTGTGCGGAGGAATGAGAAATAAATGGAAGCTGACTACCTCACTGACAAAACTATATTTAGTTGATTCGTGAGTCGAACCTGAGCTCACTGGAGTTCGCCAAGGCCTCCAAGAGTAGTCTAGGAGGCCTTGGATAGGCTCGTTACCAACTTTTGAGATGAGCTTTGGCTTCGAGACTTCCTATCGGTTAGGGCTCTAGTAGTGGAATACACGAGAGAAATTTGGAGATTCCAAAGAGTAAGCGATTTAGAGTTCATGCCCGCAACTCAGTCGAACGGGGCGAAACCTAAACATGTCTCAAGCTTGGAAAAAGTCAACTAAATGTAGATAGATACTTCGGCGACCTTATCTTTGACTCCAAAAAGTAATCAGGCTTTGCATGTGACGAAAGATATTCTTGAGTCTGTCTGTAGCATGTGATTTATCCATGCCTTTCTCTGTATCATTCTCCTTCGCTTACTTCTGAAGTACAGTGTGAGCAGAAAGTTTAAGTACAGCGCGTCAAACAACATCTTGGATAGTGACAAAGCACAAGTCGCATGTATTAACCTCAGATGCTGGTCAGTTCAGAAATCGGAAGACAGTCACTTTAATGGGCATTCTCTCAGGTTGAAAAAACAGATTGTATACTATCTAGCGGTCTACTTAAAGCGTAATCGGAATCATTGCCCTCATTCAAAATTTAGGATAAAGCAAGCATGCCGGTGCTTCGTAACACAGCCAAATGAATTGTCTTCCTTTGTCTGTGGTTTGCAGCCTCAAGAGAAGTCATCAGTACGATAGTGAGAAAGATTTATTAGTATATTTTGACTTCATTACTACTGAAAACTGTCTATGTAGGTTCTGCCTTTACGATATGCCATTCTTAGAGTGAGTCCAAACGTCATTCATACCAACGTGTTCACTCATCCACTCATCCAAATATGTTACTAAGCCCTAGTAATAGCAGACCCGTGTAATTTTTTTAATCGAAATTTGGAGGGATTTCCGTAACTTGCCAAGTGATGCCTGAAAAAGGAATTTGATTCGACGGTAAATATTTGGATAACTTTTTATGATGTACGCAAGGTTAAGCTGACGACGACGCTACAAAAATTTCGGAAGAGTGGATGTGGAAACGCGTTGATGTGACTGGCGTGTGACCTCAGCCTAACAGTAGAAATGTGCAGTCTGAACAGTTCATATATGCATCGTAAACAACAGTAACTTCGAAAAGGTGATACATTTTCATAAAAAATCTATGTTATGTGAAGAAGAAGCGTTATACTGGAAGAAGCGCCACAGCGTTCCCTGAAAAAGCACAAACCGGAGCAAGCTGGCATAAGACAATATTGAACACAGAAAGGGTGTCAACAAGCGCGAACGAACCTAACCTCACTAAGCTTGACCTCACCCAGCCAAACCCATCCTACTGAACTTATTTGTATTTAACCAAACAAGCATATGCTAACCTCTACGCTACCGTAGACCATCTGCTATACACACAGTTAGCGCTAATTCAAGTGCGAGCTTATGCCATTAGCGCTGAGTTAGCGTATATTCAATATAATATCTTTTTTACCTCAGCGTCTCCCTGAAATGAATCTCACAAATTTGTAACAATATCAATCTTGCCTCAAATTACAACTACAAATAAAGTAATTTATGGCAAGTGTCCAATATATAGGACATACTTTATATTTTACTTACTACGAGACTCGTGACAATCCTTCGGTATAAAATGAATCATTGGAATCAAAATTTGCATATGACGATAAAAAAAATGGGTTAGGGAAGCCATCACATGAAATTTATCTATCTGTTTTCTGATCATCCTATATTCTTAATTAATAGGCAGGTGGTACGTTAAATTGCAGTTTAGAAATGCTGCAGCACGCGATTCCCACACTGCGAGGTACTCCGAACATCATGTATTACCATTCTGCTCACTGAAGCAAGCGATTGCCACACTAATCAACGCTCTAAACACCATGCATCAGCATTCTGTTCAGTAAAGCACGCTCTTGCCTCACTCAACTGTACCGCGAACATTGTGCATTACCATTCTGATCACTGAAGCAAGCGATTGCTACACTAATCAACGCTCTAAGCACCCTGCATCAGCATTCTATTCAGTAAAGCACGCTCTTGCCTCACTCAACTGTACCGCAAACATTTTGCATTACCATTCTGCTCACTGAAGCAAGCGATTACCACACTAATCAACGCTTTAAACACCATGCATCAGCATTCTGCTCAGTGAAGCACGCTCTTGCCTCACTCAACTGTACCGCGAACATTTTGCATTACCATTCTGCTCACTGAAGCAAGCGATTGCCACACTAATCAACGCTTTAAACACCATGCATCAGCATTCTGTTCAGTAAAGCACGCTCTTGCCTCACTCAACTGTACCGCGAACATTGTGCATTACCATTCTGTCCACTGCAGCAAGCGATTGCCCCAATCAACCGCGCAACGGACTGCGCGAGTTCCCAACATGTACAAGTGAAGCAAGCACTAGCCGTACTACACACACACACCGCGCTCTCCAAAGCCCGTCAACTGGCGGTCGACAAGCGCTTGACCTTGTATTGCTCGATTTCGGCCAAATTCGTGCGGTAAGATCCCTCCAATTGGCCCATACGTTCTGCCACAGCGTCTCACTGGGAATGTTTACAGAGTCTTTTTTTTTTTTCAAGAAGTTCTTCCGGATTTACTGGATGATGTGCCATTGGGTATTCGTAGAAGACTTAGGTTCAATACGATGGAGCTCCGGCCTATTCTGCTTTGAATACGAGACGTTTTCTCGACCTTCAATTTCCAAATCGATTGATTGGTCATAATGGTGCTGTGTCCTGGCCAACAAGATCACCTGATCTACATCCACTAGATTTTTTTCTTGTGGGGGCCTATGAAAAATCTTTTTTAAGACATACTGTCGAGTCGGAAGAAGACCTTGTCGCCCAAATTGCAGTTGCTGCTGGAGACATCGTTGAGATCCATGGAATCTTTACCAACGTTCGCAACTCCTTTCGGCGAAGGTGTCTTGCTTGTATTAATGTTCATGGTAGACATTTCGAACAATTACTGCAATGAGATCCTTGCTAATAAAAACCATCTCTTGTTAATTAGTACTACAACTACCCTCATGTGTGTTAATGAACAGAGTGCATATTGGTAACTATAATCAGCGTTCATTATTTACATGATTATCTCACAAACTACGCGCTTTCCGACTTTTTGTTTATCGATGAAAAAGTTTTTATATTGATATTTTTTACTGGTAGCCGAAGTTTATACCAAGAATTTTGCGACATTGTGTATACGCATCAGCCTCCTAATATTTTATGTTTCAAAGTAAGGCAGCCTCTGACTGACGATCGTAAACCGTGGCAGTTGATTGAATTAAAATACCGACCGGTCACTGTCATACCGATTGCGAGACCGGATTTTTGGCGTGTGCCAGCTTCCTTCAACCCGTTGAGTCGGCCAGCAAAGCAAAGATACCACAGGCAGAGCTAATTACCCCAGCCAGGTGACTTCTCGTAACTATACAAAAGAGCTTCTTCCTCATTTTGCGGCGTAATTGGCGGCCGTCAGCAGATGAGCCCAGTAAATGTCTGAAAAAATTTTCTTTCGATTACTGCCATCAGTTGGGCAAACATTATTAGCGCGAAGAGTTTCGTAAAATGAGCCGCTCGCAGTCATGGTAAGTGCTTTTCATTGTTTTTTTTATCTGCACCACTTCACCAAATTGCCAGTTTAGGCATGTGTTTCTTCTTCGCGTACGGTACAGAGAGCATTCTGTGAGCGCATAGTAAACAGAGGCGTTATTGCGGTTAGGGGGCTTCCTCCATCTCAGCACTGTGTCAGACGTCGAGAAAAGTATTCTCGTTTACTTTTGCATTAGTGCATGCTCTCAAACTATAGATATTGTTTGCGATAACATTTTTGCATTCTATCATGCCAGTGCTAAATTTGCCGTCTAATGCATCCGGGCCGATATTCTCATTGGCGTATGTTTTTATCACCCGCAAACGGAGCCAGAGAGGTGATTACCAACGGCGAACGGTGTTAGAGATGCGATAATGTTTTCGTTGAAGATTTACGTATATTTGTATACATAATGTTTGTCGGTCCACCCAAACAGAGGGAGAAGGAGTTGAGCAAGGCCCATATTTTTTCGCAAGGAGTCAGGTAGGCAGACCTAGATGTGAAAAATATCAAAACTGTAGAGTAAGCTGGCCATGAAAAATGACGTCATTGAAACTTGCCCCCACCTCGGGTTACGGTCGTACGCCAAGAGGCGTTTTAGCTATGATTAGAGACAGGATTTTATATCCTTAGAAATATGCCTTTTATGCCTGAAAAATATGTCCTTTATGCCTTAAAAATATCGGCTTGATGCCCTTATAATATGCCAGTTATGACCTAAAAATAAGCCTTTATGCCCTAAAAATATGCCTTTATGCCCTAAATGTATGGGTGTTGTGACCTTATCAGTTGCTATTATGCCTTTATGCTTGCTATTTAGGTCCCTATGTCCCAAGATATCACATTAGGAAGTTTATTCATAATTTTAAATATCTATAAAGTAATACAACTGAAATTTTTTTGTTGGATTTCATAGCGTTACATGTGTATATTTCCTTCGTCGTTTTGAATTTTATTGTTAATTTTATTGAAAAATTTCGTACTCCTTTGGAGCGGTGTGGTCTTATGTAAGTTCTACCACAAAATACAAACTAAAAACAAATTAAGATGGAGCTATGAAGTTATCAAGCAGTATTCTGTGTTGCACTTTAATGCTCTTCTATCTATAGCGCCGTCAGTAGTTGGTGCCCTATTACGTGAGCGATCTGATTGTCGATTTTGTATGTTCAGAATGCATCGTCGGAACTGCTTATGTGATTAAATTCTGTAGCCTGACTACGGAAGATCCTTTTGAAAAATCTGATTCTTCAAACCGAGAATCAGATCACACCAATAATATTAGTACGTATTTCCACTCGAAGCTTGTTTGCCAGAGTCAATTCACTGCATAAAAAGGCGATGCGATATCCTTTAATATCTTCGCTCGTGCCATTTCGTTTGAAGTGTGAATAAAGATGAAAAATAATCTACAGTATTTTCTAGCGTCAAGTTATTTCATTTTCTGCTTGTGCTTGAAGTTTTAGCTTTGGTATCATTGAATAGCGCATACAGTCCTAGTTTCATGAAACAACCATAGTAGCTCTTGTTCCATTTGTGCGGCTAATAAATTTGCAGCTCGTTAAGCAGGTGATTTATTTGGTAGATTTTCCTCAGCTGACGGACTAAATCTAATAAATTAATGGTAGCGTTCCTAAAAAATGCTCATGCTCGGAGATTTTAGGAAAGGGAGACATTCTGTCCCAGACCCTGCATCGTCATTTGGTATTTTGCGAACGTCTGGACAGAGACCACAAAGCATACGCTCTCTGTAGCCTCCCGTACCTACTGAACACCGAAGTGGCCAGCGCCGGCTGATGAGGACGGCCAGAAAAAAGTGACAGTAGGATAGTAGAAGAAAAAAGACACGTAAAAAGAAGGCCTACCTAACTGGTAGATCCTAAAAAAATAATAATTCGTATAAGGAAAGTGCGTATCGGTACAAATAAAGAATACAACAAATTCAATGAGAAAAAATCACAATTAATAATGATGGTGTTAAAAAAGCAGCTAATGATCCGACGATGTAAAACCAACTTCCACCCACCCCTGTCGGCTATTAAGTCCTGCCTAAATTATGCTGCAGCTACAATACTTCCCACTTTAAGGAATGAAGCCTAAACACGGCAAAGTTTTAATAATTTATTTGGGGTTGTTATATTCGTATGAGCCAATAACTAATAGTTTCTTCAAATTGTCAGGGGTAAGATTTAAGCATTTATCAGTTAAAATATTTCGATGAGCAGAAAACTATGTTTAACTTCTACGGAAGTTGGAGGGCCATACAATAAAGCTGTTAATTCTGTCGGGCTGTAACGACTCTGGTAGTTTCCGGATTTTCTCTCAAGAATGCCTTAAATCTGACGGAGTTCGACGAGTCCTTCGTTGCCAGCATCAACTCGTTGACGCATCAATTTGACAGTAGCACAAGTAGTTCCATCGGTAGAACTTAAATGGCGAAGAACAGAGTTAAACATGTTCAATGCCCCCATTCATTTTTAATTCACGGGTTTCTAGAATTGCAATACTGTTGATGACACGAGCAATGTGAGCTTTTACATAGGCCTGGTAGTTTTGACTTCATCACTTCCCGTAATTTCCTGCACAATCTGAATGGCTTCGGCTTCGTTATGGTCCATAAGAGATACCACTTGATTGAAGTCCTCATAGCGGTCTGCATAATAGAGACCAGCAGATATCTATGTTCCCCAACGAGTCAGAATTGGCTGAGGAGGAAGCGCCAGGTTTGGCTTGAGCTCTTCCAAAAGGATAGTCCGCGCAGCAGCTTTCAGGAAAATTTCTTCCCATTCGCAATACGGAGATTCACTGTCGGAAAAAGACGCCTGACCTCGGAAATCCTGTGGAGTCCATCGACCAAACATGTCACATGTATCATATTGGGATACAGAACCCTCAGGGACAGTGCAGCCTTCTTCATGTACGGAGTTGCATCCCTTGCGAAGAGCATGACAGTCGTACGAGATTTCATGGGGCCATGCTAATTTTTCTGTAACAAAAGACGTAGGATCAACGTAGTGAGCCGTGGCTCGACGTGCTGTGCACGTTGATTTGTGGACTCCAGATAACATTGTTAGCAAGTCGTATCACAACGTGCTGGGCACGTCCCTAGTACTTTGCACTGGGCGGTCCCTTAGTCCGTTGTGATACGACGTGCTAACAACGTTTTCTGCTCTGAATTGACACTGTCAAGTAGCAATGGAAGTTGTCGCAACGTTATCAGCACGTTGTCTCAGGTCTCAAACGATCTGATAATTACGCAGAATCAACATCAATTTGTTAGCTGGGTTGCATCAAGAAATTGATGAGTTGGACAATCGTAGTGCAGTTTGTATGCTCAACGACTGCCGAGGTTAAAAGGAAAAATTTCCCTGGGTACGTCTACCTGAGGACTCCAACAATTACCATAGGCTGGCAATAGCACGCTACTTGGTATCTGTGGTTTCGTCGATGGATATCCAGATTCACTGCCATTTGATGACTTCACGGATTGCCTTAAAGACATTTTCGTAGGAAGACTAGATGTATTTGTTCAACCTATATTCTTTTTTGTCCATAACCTATTTATGGAAAACAAAACATTAACGATTGGGCACTCTTCTATAATTAGGTATATCTACATATTATTTAGCTACCTTCTATGTCTTGAATACACCGTCACAAACTTCTTTGGAAGTAATCTTTAAATTGTCACCAACATTTACAAAGAAACTCCTCCAGAATCGGTAGCGCAAGGATCAACCACTTCTTTGGAAGTTTTCACTTCCTTAGGCATAGTTAGGTCGTAGTTTAACTGGAGATAAGGAAAGTTGCTAATAGCAAGGAGACCCTTTAAGAACTGGAGCGAAACGAACAAGGAACCGAAGTGTGCAGTCATTGTTTCAAAATAATAACTAAAAACGTCGATTAACAAATAAAATTTAACGTTTCGGAGAATTTTTTCCCATCACACATGCCACATTTGAAGATCACGTGGTTCGAGTTGTTACTATAGGCAAGTAGTGGAGCGGATGGGTGCTTCGAACTTTCTTTTCACGAGAGGCAGACACAATGCTCACCTTATGGAAACAACTTATACTACCGAGGATTGAATACTGTTCACCCCTTTGGATGCCTAGCAAACGGAAAGACTTAGAGCGCCTTGAGGCTATCCAGCAATCGTTTACTGCACAAAACCGGGGCATGCAAGATTTAAACTACCACGAAAGACTTGCTCAACTTCAAATGTACTCAATTCAAAGGAGATTCGAGCGCTTGACGATCATATATGTATGGAAAATTCTAGAAGGCATTACTGTCAACGTCAATGGACTAATCCAGTCCAGACACTCAGACCGTATTGGTCGCACTTGTGACGTGCGAATTCCGATCAAAACTGGTGGTGACGCAATGGCCACAAAGTATTCTATTAGTTTCGTGGTTCGGGGGGCGAGATTATTCAACAAAATATCTCGTCACATCCGAAATGTCACCGGTACAGAAACTGCAAAATTAAAAACTTACTGGACGAATACTTACTGAAAGTGCCAGATAAACCTGTTGTAAGCGGCTACGTGAACTGTTGGGATAACTCGCTGTTAGCCATCCCGCTGGTCACGGACTGCAGCATCATCATCTCTGCGTAAGATGGGTGGCGTGCATAACACCACCTGGACCTCGACCGAAGTATCGTCAAAGTAATCAAGGTAAGGTAATCATCAGAAATTGTAACTAAATACTGCAAAAAATGCTTAAAAGAATTTTATTTTAGACGAAATAACTTTGGACATGTGTTAACAGGGTGGGACCTAAATGGCCAATGATCATAGTGCGCTATGGGGGTCCTTATATAAGCGTCTGACTGTAAGGGAAGCTGAGGAAAACGGGCAAGTACAGTCGGAGGAAAAAGTGTCAGTCATGGGTTGTGACGAGTGGTACGGCTGTAGTCATTATTTTGAGGCTAGGTTTTGTTTCATGGCTATATAGTGATTCTAGAGCGGAGAGAAAAGAACATGTACAGGCGAAGGAAAAATGTCAGTCATGGGCTATAATCTAAAAAAGCGAATGAACAGGTGCTGTGAGAAGGGGCCGGGTGCCAGCTAATGTACAGTCGGCAGACGTTGAGCTAGTTAGTCGTGGAGAGTGTGAAGAGGTACAGCTGAGGTCATAATGTTGAGGCTAGGTCTTGTTCTACCGATATAAAGGGATTCCAATGTTGTGAGTTCGATTGGATTAGAAGAGTCAATGATTGACAAGTCATTTTTGCTGATGGGATGGTCGTTTTGCTCAGCATGCAGGCGGGGAGCTGAATGTGAGGGTTTTGCAGGTGGTAGACAGGTTTGGCTGGATACACCTAAATGTTGGTCATTGCGCCCAACATTATGACCTCAGCTCAGCTCTTCCCACTATCCCCGACTAACTAGCTCCACATCTACCTACAGTACAGGAGCTGACACCCGGCCCCTTCTCACAGCTTTGTTCATTCGCTTTTTAGATTATAGCCCATGACTGACATTTTTCCTCCGACTGTACATGTTCTCTTCTCTCCGCTCTAGTATGATCCACGAGCGAAGAGAAGAGCGGTGATAATGTTTTCGATGAAGATTTAAGTATATTTGTTTGGAAATTTTTGTGTATTTGTTTGTATCTCCGCCCAAAACGTGGGAGAAGGAGTTGAGCTAGGCCTATAATTTTTTGCAGGGCGCCAGGTTGTCAGACCTAGATGTGAACAATGTCAAAACTGTAGAGTTAGTTCGTCATAAAAAAGACGGTGTTGAAATTTCCTTGTGAAGAGAATAAGAGAGATGAGTTGAGCAATGTTCACAATTTTTTTGCAGGGAGTCAGGTGAGTTGACCTATATGTGGCTGGCCCGCGTTGCCGAGCAAGAGGTTCATCACAAGAGAAATATTCCGGGCAGCTGGGAGCTGATGGCTCCGGTGTCAGTGTGCGAATGACCTTGCTACAAGCTCGTTGTTGAAGTTTTATCTCCTCCGTTCATTCGTCTCCTGCTATTTGGGATGCTTCTCATCCCAAGCACTTCGACATTGGCTACATCAATGAACAAAGGTCACTTATAAGTGATGTTATGGGTGTGACAGGTGAGAAAATTAAACGTTTTTGTTGTAAATTTTAAATAGCTCAAAGAGGCCGGGGTATTAGTCCCGGTGTCTCTTTGGGAATGGGCCTCTTGGTTTGTCTACTGCCGCCTATCTAATCTAATGTACTATAACATGAATGAACATTACTTATAACTAGAAAAATTGTTCTCCACATAACCAATTTTTACTTGACTAATTTTTATACCGTAGTACCTAATACCTAACCAAGTACCTGAAAGAATAAAAGAGCATAATATTAATTTACCTTTATAATAATAATCTCGGAAATATATTAACGGAGATGAATCTCTCTGTAATCGCTTTTGCTATATTTTCTCTTTATCATACATGGAAACAAGTTTAATTCGAAACCTTTATCTGTCCAATTGTATAATATGATCATTTATGTCTGTTACAGAAGTGGCAGCAAGGAAAAAGTTTAAAGTGCCGAGGGATCAGTTCCGGTTGGAGTTGAAGCAAGTTCCTGAAAGAAGGTCCGGCGATCCAGGTCTGCCTCCGGGAGACTATTAATTTTGACCAAGTGACCATTTTACAAGATGATGTTCTTCCTGAATGATCAGATGATGCGGAACAAAACTACTACAGGAAATTTAACCAAAAGAGTGACGAAGCAATCTCATGATTTGGAACTCGGTGAACGTGGTCCTGACATGAATATTACTTCAACATAATTTCAAGAAGAGCATAAAACAAATTGTGAATTTTCAGCCAAACCATCTGTGGAGCGTGGGCAAAGAAAGCTCACAACGAACGAAACTCTTCTTGAGGAATTTCTTCAGCAGGAAAAAGAAAAGCTGCTCATTTTGAATTGAGACTTACTGAAAGAGGATGATGATAAAAGGCGATCTTGCTTAGCCTTTTGCCATCAATGAAGAAATTATCTGATAAAAAAAGGAGAACTTATTTTGGATTAAAGTGCAGCAATAGCCTCATGAGGTGCACGAAGATCAGTAATCATGTTCTCATTAGGTGATTAGTTGTATCCATATTTTATAGGCAATACATTTACGAAAAACATTTGCACAGAAGTAATGTTAGTTCGCCAAATTGATATTAACTGTACTAGTTCATCACTTGGTAAGCTGTAACAAATAATAAAACTCAATGATTAAAAAAATATTGAATAGGATTCTTACATATGTGTCCCCTAGTCGGGAAGTTAACTTGTATTAAGCACATAAATTTGAGGTAACCAGAATCTAAGGACCGCTTCGTTGATGCCATGATGACAACTGGTTGCAGTTGACAGCGCCTTGTGCGGCAGAGCTACGGCTTGTAATCGCCCGCACTTATTTGCAGCTCTGGACCGCTGCCTCCAGCGACGGTTTTACTGCACTTTGTCTGCAGCAAGAGACCTTCTGGTTTCAGTATTCCGTTGACTAACTTACGCCCTGTAAGCACTACGTAAGAGTATCAGGCAGCAAACGTCACCAAAGCAGGCTGCAGACGAGAGTCGAAGCACGGGAACGTTTCTCCTTATTCATGGATTTTGTCGCTACGAGGCACAACTTCGGCTTGGCCAGATTTCAACGGTCCAAAATGGCTTAAAATTTAATCGCCATTGCAAATATTCTTCTGCAGAAAGTGCCAATTGCACGGTTTGGAATATCTCTCTTAAGTTGGAGTGAGTTTTAGCTCGCAATAACGTACATTTTGTTGCGATGTTCAAACACGTTAAGATTTAGTCATGGTCACAGATTCTTTTGTTCCAGGAAAGTGAAACGTTCATATTTTTCGACTCTCGTCAGCAGAGGGTCTTACACAGACTGTAACCTGTGATGCTTTGAAAGCGTAACCCACACCAGGGCCAGCTCTACGCCAAGGGAAGGGGGATAGGGCGACTGGGATAGGTTTAAACTTGGCCGAACTCTGGCTATGTGCATACCATATATTTATGTATCTATTATAAAAAATAATTTGAAACTTGCAAAAATACTTCAAAACTAGCGGGACCCGTGAAAATTCCACGATTGGTTAATGTTCTCATTTTCTAAAATGAAGCAATCCTAATCTACGCTACTATAACTCACTTTAAGTCGACCTAATACAGATCCTCAACCTAACCTAACCTAACCTACCCCATATATAGCGTCTGTTTCTCAATCCTTACGAACTGCATCTAACCTCAAGCTTGATGCATACGGGAGTCGAAACATGGGAAGTTTTCCCTATCCTTCCCATTACGCTGCTGTGCATGCAGTTTCGGCTTGTCTAATACTATGGTACTAGTAGACCGGTGCGTGGAAAAATTCAGGCAATATTCGATATGTTTGTTCTGTTCTTTGGCTTGCCGTTTCCACAGTTTCACGCTCACGCTTATTAGCAACTCTTATTTTCCTTCTGTAACCATTCTGCTTCAAGTCATTCTTGTCATTGTGCCCCATAGACGCTTCATCTCTCCATTGATAGCACGTCTTCGTTCTTGAGACTGTAGGAGTCTCGTTCTTCTTTTACGTTCCCTGTCCTCTTTCTTAATTAAACGTGCGTCTTCCAATGTAAAACTCTGCAATAAACTTGAATGCCCCTCCAGTCAGCTTATATGCAATGTTAGCGCGCCGTATCCATAATACCGTCTTCCCTACTTAACTCTCTGCGTCACTGAATTGCTCAAATTTCGGCCTCAGAAGCGAAATATGCATTCTCAGAGAAAGACAGTAAGCTAGAAGAAATAGTTGTCTACTGTCCAGTGCCCGTGAAATACTTGAAGAGAAAACTACATCGTCAAACTTAATAAGAGAGGTAGTAAGCTAGAAGAAATAATTGTCTACTGCCCGTGAAACTCATCACCTCGGGAGTGCCCTGTTGAGTATTCGCCGAATTTATAGGTCGTGACCTGAGAGAAAAACTTATAAATCGGATCCTAGAATCTGCATACATACTGTCCCTATTCAAGAAGTGTTTCAAGCAAGAAGTGTATCCAGATGAAGAGATAAGGATCTAATTATCACCATCTTCAACAAGCTGATCATCGATCTCTACGATAACGTAACTGAATTACAAAATCTGCAACCTGGCTTCTTTTTTCGCCTATTTTCTTCAAAGCGGACACGAAATAAATAAGTACACTAGTATATTCATGCATGAAGAAATTCACGCAATAATTGATATGTTTGTTCTCTTCTCTGAATTGGCGTTTCCACATTTTCCCGCTCACCTTTATTTGCAACTCTTATTCCCCTCCGTAATCATTTTGCTGTCTCCATTTCTAGCACGTCTTCCTTCTGGAGAATGTAGTAGCCTCGTTCTTCCTTTACGTTCCCTATCCTCTTTTTTATATAAACGTGCGTCTTCCAAAGTAAAATCTTAAGTAAAAAACAGTGCAATAAGCTTGAATGCCACTCCAGTCGGCTTATATGCAATATAAGCGCACCGTATCCAGAATACGATCTTCCATACGTAACTATTTTCTTCATTGAAGTACTGAAATTTCTGGCTCTGAAGCGAATTCTGCTCTCTCAGAAGAAATAGTTGTCTACTACCCGTGAAATAATTGTCTTCTACTCACTTGATCATCTGCCGAATTTATATATTGTGACATGAGAAGCGAAGAACCCAAAATGATGAAAACAATTTGCTGCCAAGTAATCATCAAGGTCTTTACGTGCCTGCGGACCGTTGAAGAATATCTTACCAATTGTGTCTATAATTATGCAGTCCTTAAGAGCATCAGACTTGAACGTTGTGAAAGAAAGACCGGAATCAGATATACTGTTCGATTGCCATCATCTACAACCTGGAATATTTTCTACCTATCAGTTTTATATGAAGCTTGGCAGAATTACCACAGTCTTCAAGCAGATGAATACACTGATGGAACCAGGAAGGCCAGATCTAATTTTTACCTATCTGTTTCGTTAAGAGCGTGACACGAAACCTATAAATAAATAAATATATAAACACACGACAGTTATTCTTAGCAATAGATAAAAAAAACTGCCTAAGCTCCGAGCCGCGGATACTATTCCGCTACAGCGAGGGCCACTTTCTCAGTTTCGAATCTCTCTGTAAATTTCTATTGAGTTTCAATTATCAATTGTACATAATTATACCGAATCGATGTGTCTTAATAGAATCAGCCGTTCTCACCGCAATGGAACATGTATTCCAAGAACGTGAAGCGCTTCCGAAGTTTGACTCGTACGCAGGAGGCCTAACGTAGCCCGTGTATGCCAGACACTATATCACAGGTGGACTCGCACATGTTTTACCAGCAAAGTTTTCGCCCTTGTATTACATGATCTGGCAGGCCGTGGAAGATTTCCCCTAGAGTTTCAAGAAAAATGGCCAGGACAGTGTCTGAAAATCCCATGACTACTCGCAAAGAGCTTCAGAAGGACTCGCTAGCAGAAGGGACAAGCGTTGGCTTTCGTATAAGAAGCCACGAGCTGCACCAAAACCGTTTACGTTCTCGAACTGCTCGCAAAACTCCGATACTGTCGAAACGACATAAAGAAGATCGTCAGAAATTCGTCCGTGAGCACAAGGACAGACCTGAGTCGTTATGTGAAAAGTGTTGTGGTCGGATGAGACTAAAATAGAGCTATTTGGTTGAAATTGCAAGAACATGTGTGGAGGAAGGACGGATCGGCATTCGCTCCAAAAACGCCATTGCCACTATGAAATCTGGTGGTGGTAACGTTTTGATTTGGGGATGCTTTTCATCACATAGAACAGGCAACATTCATATCATAGACGGGAGAATGGGCGCTCACATGTATCAGAAAATTTTGAGGGAACATTTGCATGCGTCGGTTCAAAAACTAGGGCTACCGGAAGAATTAGTTTTTGAGCACGACAACGACCCATAACATACGGCAAAAACCAAGAAGAAATAGTTAACCAATAATCATGTACAAAAACTAGAATCAATGGCCAAACCAGTCTCCGGATTTGAATCCGGTAGAAAATTTGTGGTGATTTCTAAAATTAAGCTTTAATGCACGGAGACCGAAGACCATTCCGGAACTCAAAGAAATCAGCTGGAGCGAAAAGGCTAAAATCCCTCAGGAAACGTGTCAAGGCTTGGTAAAAAGCATAGAATGAGAGTAATTGCCGCTGAACAGAACATAGGGCATGCCACAAAATATGAAAAGTTTAAAAATCGTTTTTTTGTGTTATGCGAATACTTTTTTGAACCCAAAATATAAAAATTATTGTATAATTTCTATTATGAAGGAATTTACTTGTTTTGCTGTAGAGTGTGTGTTCTTTACGCAAAATGACACTTGCTGTACTGTATCATTATATTTATTTTTGGTTTTGTAGATTGTTTTAAATAAACATTTTCATAGTTTAAGAATATTTATTTCCCCCACTGTATGTACAAAGACAGGCTAGACTCCGCCTAAAGGGATAAATAAATTCACCAGATCACTTTCAGGACCTAACTTACTGGCTGAGCTAACAAGTTGGTTAAGAATGTGGCAAGTAATTGGTAGCAGCCAAAGCTCAGACCATGAACAATACTCCAACTAAGGCAGCAAGAATGCATAAAAGTAAATGTGAACAACATCTCAGTCACCGAAAACAAAAATTTCCTTTTGTCAGCGACCGACTAGGCTCGAAGCTCGTGACACTGAACGCTTAACCCTCTATGACCTGGGTGAACCAATTCGTTCAGTGAGAAATAAATGATTATACCTGCAGAAAAATGCTAGGAATTGATTCAAATACGGAGTGAACGGATCCGTTCAGTATCTGGGCAGATGCCAGATACCGC
>LQNS02277221.1:2168865-2187159 GCA_001587735.2 Parhyale hawaiensis | reverse complement strand
AAAAAATTTTGTTGTTAGGTATATATCCTTAGAAGGTTTTATTAGATTTTTGAAAATGGAAGGATGCTTCCGAAACGTCAAAGTTTTATATTAGTTCATGTCGACTTCATCTTAATTCAATAATGTTATTTTTCACTCTAGAGCCTATCGAAATGCTGGACATCCAATGTTCTCATTTACTCATCTATAGGCCATTTAACACTGTAGTCTTTCCCGTTTCGTTGAACACGGAACGAAAATGGCTGTCTTGCACTCAAACAGGCTATAGATCAATAATTTTCTCTGGCAACGGTTCTCCAACGTACGAGTATTTGTTTTCTAGACTCTAAGGCAGCATTTGATCAAATAGCTCGTTCGGTCATAAACTTTGTGTTCTCAATGGTGAAGAGCTCACGTGCACATTATGTAAACAGCTTCTCATACCAATAGTTTTTGTGATTAGCAAGATATAAAGAAAGAATCGCGAAAGCTCCATGAACTGGGCAACACGTTATCCCGGAAATTGTTCTGAAGAAGTCAAATGCTGGTGGTTCCCGACCTATTGTTATCCCCTTGTACTGTTACCAGCTTTGGTTTAACTTGAAAAAAAATTCTGTCGTTCGTTGCTTAAAACGACATATTCCGCAGTTTTATGAATGTGCCCAGATCCACTAGGACGAAATTAATAGTCGCTCCAAAGAAGATTGACTGGCTCAAAGTCAGGAGTGGGAAATGTGCCCTAAGCTTGTAAATTAGGACTGAAAAATCCAACAACTCTTTCTTCGAAGTCCTCCGATCGTCCCGGGCATGCAGGCATCGCTATGTACGTTTGTGTACGGGCATCGGTGTAGGTGCACGTGGGCTGCGTTCAAGCTCGTGTGCTGTGCCTGCTTGGTGTATCGCAGAATAGGTTAGGTGAGGCTAGGTTAGGTTAGGTAAGGTTACGTAAGGCTATTTTAGGATAGGTAAGGTTAGGTTAGGCAAGGTTAGGTAAAATTAGGTTCGGTAAGGTTAGGTTTGGCTCGGGTATGATAGGTTTTGTAGTGCTGATTGTAGTGCTTCTGGTGGTGCGCGTTAAGACAGCTCACTTGAACGCACGCTCTGTGATGAGCGTACACAGAATGGAGAGTTTGATGCCAGTGCGTCCCGGGCTACAAACATATATCTATGATGGTATCGAACACTTTTGCGAGATGGAAGCCAAGCAATGAGGTGAAGAGGTCTAGAATGTATTCGTAGGACTACTCCGATGACTCCTTTGTTTCCTTTTTGGCAAGCTAGAGATGCGTACACTACATTTTTTTGTGTACCATGCAATGTTTCAAAGAGTTTCATGGAATATTTCAATGAGTACCTATAATAATCATAATGACTATAATTCACTGTGTTTGACTGTCTAGTTGTGTCTGTACTGCAGAAAAGCGCTCAGCTCTCTGAGTGCTAATTCGCTAGAAATTTGAAGAGACACCCGCAACTTTTGTAGTGATACTTACTAACTTTCCGACTGACATTTTAGCTAATCATACAGTGAACTCGCAGCTGTGCCTACAAGGACACAGTCAAACATACAAATGTTCTAATGGATAAGCGTAGAGCAAGAGGCTGTCCCGTGAACGGGCCTTAAACTTCAAAACTACCTATAATGTTTGGATCCATTAAGTAGAGCCTGGAATCATAAGCTTGGCCAAAAAGTGCGTTTGGTTTTTGCCTGTCAAGCTTTTGACGTTTCCGCACCTTCTTTTTTTTCCTTTCAGCACGCTTCCGTTGACGGCCTAAATTTCACATTGGTTTCGAGTGAAAGTTCAGTGATGTAGTAGGGTGTGATTTACGTTTTTTTACAGCAAGCAAAGTAAATGAGATTTCGATCAATAGCTTGGGTTTTACTCTGGAAATTGCATAAGAAAGTGAAAGTAACTTGAAGGCAGACTAAGCACAGTGCGCGGAGAAGAAATGCCACAGAACGTAAAAAAAGTTCGTTAGACATAACTTAAATTTTAGATTTCGAAAGAATAATTATTGTTCGTCAAAGCTGTCTCTCGTTTTGGACGGCCTGCTATAGCAAACAACTGCCACGCAAGCGGAAGATTAGTCAAAACTGATTGTTGTCTTACAGAAAGTGAGAGAGAACGCAAATAGTTTCCCTGTATCATAATCTAAACCTGGTTAAGAACCTTGTTACAGTGATGGGCTAGGAGTTTTAACCATCAGTTCCCCATCAAGTGACTGAACCAGGCACAGCCCATTAAAATAACAAATAAATAAATAAATAGCTTTTATTAAGAACACAATGGGTTCACAAATTACGTTCACAAGTACAAACAAAGTAGCCGAAATTCAACCTAGTAATTAGGCCCAGTCACAAATAATGGTGGCCACGTACAATGAGAATTAATGGATCCATTGGTTCGGTCTGATTACGTGTCAAAAAAGTAAGGCTTTCTATTTAGGAAACTGGTTAGTGGAGGTCAAATTGGATGGCGTTAACAATGTGGAACAAGAAAATTATCTTGGATACAGCTCGGAGAACCTCAACAAATTAACTCCAGAGCAAGTTTTAATATATTGGAAAATGATATTGAGATTACAAAAGTTTTGTAATTGATGAACCTCTTCTCACAAGCAAGTCTTTGATTTCAAATATATACTGTGACTAGTAAGATGTACAGGATATGGATATCTGAACAGATCTATACAGAAATAGAGAATGGACAGTTTTGCCACACTCTCCGTAGCCTCCTGGCTTTGCTCTTTTATGTTCCAAAGTGGTTTAATAGCTTACAAAGTCACTGGCTACATCTATTATAGTTTTAGCCTTTTTAAAAGTGTTTTAACCGGTTTTCCAATATAGAGAGCGTCCGGTCTCCAAACAAGGGCAAAGACTGATTGATCTACTTAGAAGACTGCAAATGGTAGTTGAAGAAAGTGGCGAATGTCATTGAATAAATTATTGCGCTTGGAGTGTAAAACACGCGTTTCAGGTTTCACTGAAAAATCTGGAATATCTTATCGTAATACTTATATTGGACCAAGATACAGAAAACAACAGTCTCACTCAGCCCCCTGGAGTAGGGGCTTTAGAATACCACTCCCGTCCTGCTCGTGGCGCAAGAGGCGACCAACGCACGGTCGATTCCAAGCGACTAAACTTGAATCCCTTCTCATGGGCCACCGGCTGTTGATTGACAGGCGTATGAGCCTTGAGAAGGTGGGTTGTGGAAACCTGCATCCGAGGAAATGCGTATGAAAGGCGGATGAGCTCCATTGAGCCAACGGCAATCAAAGAGGAAATCACCTGGCTGTTGCCATAGCCGTGTGCCAGCATTCCACAGTCAGCTCCTCTCCCTACCTCTCGATGGCACAATCGAGTCTCTTTTCCTTTTTCTTTCTTTTCTCTCTTCCACTTTCTTGCATTTCCTCTGTGCTAATCCCGTGCTGTGAGCGGTTGGGCCGTGAGAGGTTGGTGGAGGCACCCACATGTCCACCGTGACTGTCGTCCCCCATAACCTGGCGAACCTGGGTGTTATGTAAGCCCTATTCGGTAAGCAGCTCTGCGGAGTGGACCGTCTTTCTGCCTCTGTTTGTCACTTGTATATAGGATTCTTTCTTTTTTCTCCTTTGCATATTTCTATATATTGCAGTATATTTACGTTCTTCTCTTTTTTCTTTTGCTTCTCTGAGGGAATGGTGAAAGTAACCCGGAACCGGGTTGGGCTCTAGGGTGTCGCCTCCTCTATTGTTAATATTAGGGGACTGCATGCAAACCTCGCGGAGCTTGACTTTGTGTCGCGTGGTGTGGATGTCGTGTGCTGCTCCGAGACAGTAATGACTGGCAGAAAGCACCACGCTGAGCTTGCCTTGGCGGGTTTTCAGCCCCCTTTTCGCAGGCCGTGGGGATCGGGGCCTGAATTCTGTAGAGTGGCCGTCTATGGCCGGAGTGGATTCTGCCCTTACCGGAAGTCAGTGCACGAATGCGCCTGTCATGAGATCATTGTTGTAAGAGTGTGTGGCCGAATGAATAATTTTTATTTACTCTCCTTATATCGGAGCCCTGCAACTGACTATTCTCTTTATGACTGATTGTTAATGGCGATGGCGGCCTCGATCTGGACCACGGATCCCAAGTCAGTGCTTGTTTTTGTGGGAGATAATGCACACTACAGGGACTGGTTAGGATCTGCATCACCGACTGATTGTCATGGTGAGGCTGCGTTGGACTTTTGCACCTTGTCTAGTTGTGTGCAGCTAGTTCGTGGGTCCAAGCATATTGCTGGTAACTGTCGGCACTTCGCCATGACTGATGTCCTTGACTTGATGACGGTGTCAGTTGGCTCCCCTACTGGCTCTACAGACAACTCACATCTTGTTGTGTCATTGGATATGAACCAGGTGCTCGTTAAGAGCAGGGCTAACTGAGTGGCTATTTCTCAGGCAGCATGAGCGTTACCTTGGCGCCAGATTATTCACAGTGAGGATCCTGTCTCTGAGCTTAACGACTTGACTGTGTCCATTTGGAGAGGTTTGCCCTAAGAGGACTATTTTTGTGAGGTCTCAGGACAAGGCATGGCTTGACGACCAGTGTCGGTTAGCTTTCGAAGCTAAACAAACGGCTTATCGGGCATGGCGGCGTTCGCGTGACCACACGTTGTGGCAGACCTATGTTGATCGTAGGGCCGAGATCAAATGTACGTGCACACTGAACGCGTAAAAGACGCGAGCGGGCGTCGGAGAAAGAGAGAGAGTCAAAGCGTCAAAATGTGAGGATGTGTACACTGTGTCCGGCGCGCGGTCAAATATGCCGCTTCAATTATGGGAGAACGGTAGTTCGTTTCCGTCCTTCGTGGCGTGTGGTCTGTCTTTCTTTTTCCTCCTAATAAGTTTATTCCAAATTCAAAATGAATGTTAGAAGAAATAGAAAGCTTGCATTTTTAGTGTTATTAAGTGAGACTAGTCGGGGAGACCCATGCGGAATATCATCATTTGATGCCTCAACTTAGAAACGACCCCGAAAAATTCAAAGAATATTTCAGGATATCAGCTGAAACGTTTGACTATATATTGGAACTGGTTTCTCCAGTCATCTGTAAGCAAACGACTAACTTTAGAAAACCCGTACCCCCATAGGAAAGGCTTTCTGTGACAACAAGGTAAGTTCCATCATATTTGGTTTACGTACTAGACTTTACTAAATGTTTATAGGGTAATGATACAAGTGGAAATAAAGTAACAAATATAATCGAATTATTTTAAATGTAAGCAGAGGAATAAGTTTAATGCATTTAATTGAAATGCAAGCTGAATAATAAGTAGTAAAACCAGTAAATTTACGATTGATACAAAGCTATGCCATCCTGCAACGAAAAGAGCCGAGATCCAACAAGACCTTGACCAGCTCATGGAGTGCAACGTGGCAGATGAACTTTAATGTCGACAAATGCTCAGTAGTGCAAGTAGGGCTGGTGAACTCTTCCACCCCATAGAAAATGAATGGGACGGAATTGGCTGCTGTCACCCAACAACGTGGCTTAGGAATCACTATTACAAACAAACTACCACACAGTCAGCAAGTTGACAAGAGTGTGAAAATGGCAAGCACAGTACTCGGATTCATCACCAGAAACTTGCAATGCAAGTCCAATGACATCATCATTCCCTTGTACAAGGCATTAGTGAGGCCACACTTAGAATTTGCTGTTCATTTCTGGTCGTCACATCTCTGTAAAGATATCGATAACATGTAAAGAGTCCAACGCAGAGCAACGAAACTGATACCTCAGCTGAGAAACAAGTCGTATGAACGTCGCTTAAAAGAACTGGGTGACTAGAGAGAGCTCGTTTCTGCTGAGTCCCCCGTTGATTATCTTTGTAAGTTCATGAACTTACCGAACAACGACGTACCTATAACGAGACTCTTTGAAAGAAACCTTAATTATCGCTTGTGAAACAACGGTCAAAAACTCAAGCATAAAGCTCGAAGAACAACCCTAAGTCAGCAGTTCTTTCCCTATTTCATAATCAGCATTTGGAATAGACTCCTTTTCGACGTTGTTGGTGCGGAGTCGGTCAACTCGTTTAAAAATCGTCTTGACATACACTGGGAGAGACATCCTCCACAACTAAGAACTCCTCCTCCACGAGTCGCAAGCACTTAACGGCCAAAGCTTCCAAGGCCATTTTAAGCTGAGTTCATCTCACTTCCGCTCCATCTATATATTTAAGCTCCGCATATCAGCGGCTATCGATCATGCTTGCGGGCATTCATGACCATCTCTTTGCCGGAGATTCTTCTTCCCCCCTCTTTTTTGATTTTTTCCTTTTTTCTCTTTCGTCTTCCATTTTTTCTCGTCTCGTTTCCCCAGTCTACATCCTACTAATATAACGGCAATAGCTCATAGAGGGCCGGGTGTTAGTCCCGGTGTCTCTTTGGGAATGGGCCTCTTGGTTCGTCTACTGCCGCCTATCTAATATAATCTAATCTAATCTAGGTATAATAAGAAAATGACAAAATGCGAAAAATATTCAAAGTAATAAGTTTAATCAAATTGTTTTAACTGCAATTAGAGGAAGAAGTATAATTCATTTACTTCAAATGCAAACAGAGTAGTCAGTATGATAAAAAAACACAAAATGCACAAAATTTGAATATTATTCGTAGGGCTAGTTAATTAGTAATAGGAGCCTGGAGAAGTAGCGTTTGGCTGATAGGATGGGGAGACTTGAGAATGGGTGCCTGGATGGGAGTAGAGGCTTTGAGAAGTGGTCGACTTTCTCATGAATGATGGTTACCAACAATTTGTAAGGTGAAATAATGCATTATTTATTGAATAAAATGGATATTTTGTTTAGAATCGTCTTATAATTTAGTTTTGATTAACACTAGTCATCATCAATGTTGAATATTTCATGAAAGTACAAATCCTTTATCTTACAGCCGAGTTGCAACTTAAGTTGCCAGGCTCTAAGTTATTATTTAATACATATTTTTATAAAATGAAGGTTTTGATGGCTATACAATAACCAAATAAACTATTTGAACCCAAGAAATTATTTAATTTCTTTGCAAATAATTCTCGGCCTTAATAGGCTCATTAGGTATAAATGTTTGTTTCTCGGTATTTCATCATTATAAATCATGATAAACCCATTACGTCCTATAAAAACCTGTGATACTTTTCTGTTTCACTGAAATATACTTAGAAGCAATACATTAAGAACATCAACTTAGCCCCATGACTCTTTGACGCTTGTCGCTTGAAATTATAAAATTTAAAATCTTGCCGCTTCTTGCTTACAAATGGCGCTTGCTCGCTTTCACGCTCGCGTCTACTGTGCACATTGTCTGCGCTTTCTATTTATTTTACGAAAGGATAATTTATCGCTCGCTCTGATGCCCGCTCGCGTCTTTGACGCGTTCAGTGTGCACGTATCCTAAGCGTGTGTATGAGGAGGCACAGCGTCGTCAGAGGCAGCTTTCCAGGGAGTCTCTACTGAGTATTTACCATCCACATCGTTGGAGGAATGAGCTAAAGGGTTCAGTGTTCGATGCTGAACCTTCATTGCCGCCGCTTGTTGGTCCCGTTGGATGTATCATTACTGATCCCTTGGCTAGGGTGGAGCTTTTGTCGGCTCACTTTGACGGGTAGCAGAGATGTGTTCTCATTCCCTCATGGATGCCACTCTGAACCTCGCTTGACCTCTTTGGCGTTCAGATCTGGTACAATCAAGGTGCTGCTTGAGGGCCTTGATTCCAATGGAGGTGTGGACCCGGTGGGCATGTTTCTTTTGCTTTATGAGCAGCTGGCTGACGTTCTTGCCCCTATGCTAACTGTGATCTTCCGGTGCCTGATACGGTTAGAAAATTTTCCTCGTTGTTGGCGTACTGGGAATTTTACTCCCATTCCCAAGGGTCCAGTGTCGCCCTATGTTACCAACTATCGACCCACTACACTGACGCATATTTTGCCTATTTTGTAGAAGGTATTCGGGAAATTTATCCCTGGTAAGCTTGGTCGTTTCGCTGAGGTTACGGGGTTGCTGCCTGCTGGTCAGTTTGCCTACAGAACTGGCTTGGGTTGTTGCGACGCTCGGTTGTCGGTGTCACACCATTTACAGTCTGCGCAGGATTTGTAGGTCGGAGGCACGCCTTGCCCAGTTGGACTTTAGCTCGGCGTTTGACAGGGTTAACGACAGGGTCTATTATACAAGCTGGAGTCCTTTGGTGTGGGTGGCAGGGTTCTGTCAATCATACGCGATTTTGTTTCTGAGCGAACGCAGAGTGCGTCGTTGACGGCGTTTTAAACGCCTCTGTCGAAGTGATGTCTGGTGTTTCTCAAGGAAGTGTGCTTGGCCCGCTGTTGTTTGTTTTCTATACGAGTGACATGTTCTCTTCGCTTGAAAACACGATGATCAACTATGCCGACGATTCCACTTTGGTAGCAGTGATACATGCTCCTTGCCTGCGTAATGCTGTCGCTCAGTCTCTGAAGAGGGATTTGTTACGCATTAGTGCATGGTGCACGGCCTGGAGTATGAAGCTGAATGCCAGTAAAACCAAGTCGAAGATTATTAGTCAGTCTCGGACACTTGTACCGCAGCATCCCCAACTGGAGATTGATGACACTTTGCTTGAGGAGTCTAGCTCCTTGGAGATTATTGGTGTTGTTTTTGATGAGAAAATTACTTTTGAGCCGTATATTAGGAGGTTTGTGTCCGGTGCTTCCACTAATATTGGGCTCCTGCATAAGGTGAATTCTGTGTTTGGTGACAGTGAAGTTGTCGGCAGAGTTTCTCATTCTTTTTTGCTGCCTGTATTGGAGTATTGCTCACCGGTCTGGGTTTCAGCTGCTGACACTCACTTGTGTCTGTTGGACCGACTTGTTAGTTCAGAAAGCAGGCTGTGCACTATTAATGTTCTGGTGAACCTGACCCACAGGAGAAGGGTAGCCAAGCTATGTATGTTTTATAAGGTGTACAACAATGAGAGGAATTGGTTGTATTCTTCTCTCCCTGCCCTCAAGGTCTTTAGGAGAGAGACACGTTCTGCGTGCAGAGTGCACTCCTTCACGTTGGAGGATGTTGGATGTCGAACTAATCAGTTCGGTCGGTGCTTCGTGCCCAGGTCGGTTATGGTTTGGAATTTGTTGTCGGCATCGGCTTTCGGTCGTATTGGCCTGCAGGCTTTTAAGTCAGCTGTTAATGGCTTTTTGCTGGATTTCCTTTAGTAGCGTTTTGGGCTTCCCGGTGTTGCAAGGTGCTTCATTTTGACTGTATTGCCTGTCCGTGGGAACTCAAGCGTGTATTTTTAATAACAATAATCTATACTATAATAAGAGAGCTGTCTGTCAGTCCGTCCGTCCGTCCGTCCGTCCGTCTGTCCGAAGCCTTATTTTTTCCCTATCTAATACTGAAGAAAAATATTTCAAGGCACCTGAATTTTTTTTTGCCAAACCGTATCCAGGATACGAACCCGGGAATTCCCGCGGCTGTGAAGGCCTGGTCACGGGCCCTTGTGAACTTGGTTGCTTCTGTGCCCTTGGTGGACAATGTGGACTTGGTGAAGTTCGTGGACTTTGTGGACTTGGTGAATGTAGAAGTATTGTATAATTTTTCGATGGAATGGTTAGATGTTTTCAAATACATAGTCTTATGACTCCTTCAACAAAATTGTTGCGTTTGGTGCACTAGTAATCATAATAATAATTAAGTCTATCCGTTTGGATTAAGTGCCTCATAGTGCTGTTAGTATCGAGAGACAGTTGCCATATTCAAATGGTTTTAAATGGAAACTTGTTTGCAATTCGGAAAACTTGACAAACATTTTAACGTGCCTGGCAAACAGATTCTCTTCGATAACCCGTAAACAGAAAACGAACGCTCTTTGTGGTACATAATAAGAATTTGGCCCTAACGTGCCAAAACGAATACTCTAGTGTTCGTCCTTTAAAGAAAAATACAAGAAACGAACTTGCTACTAAAAAGTGCTTCTTCAGCCAATGCTTTTCAGTTGCAGGATTGCTGTCCATATTCCCTGCTGGTGCTCCATCTAAAAACGACTCAAACAAGAGCCTGGCACGCATCAAGTTGAGCCCCAGACAGAAATATTGGTGCAAACTTTCAGTCGAAGGTTGCTTCTGGAAAAACGTCGATAAATTTGACTCATCGCAGAGCACCTCTGAGAAGCAAAGCTGCAGGCTAAGAATGGTTGTTCCGTTGTCAATAACAAGCATTGTAAAGTAAATCTCAATAGGTTCAGCCTATTTGAGCAGTACTGTGCGCTTTCTGGTTATTTGAGCTGAAAATTGGGCGGGGGGTAATGGATTCTTCTAAAGAACAACTGTAGTAGCTACATGCAGAATGCATCATTTCAAGGGACGGCTTATTTTTGGAGAAAATCTAACTAATGACAATAGGAACAAATATAAAGTGTACAAATTCTCTTTGCATGGACACTTACTTCATATGTTATAATTGGAGATACACTTGGCATTTTGTACGGTAAATACATGTTTTTCATTTTTCCAGCTAAAAAAAATTGCTGTGTTGAATCATTGACGTATGCATACAATTTAAGAAAAACTCTGTTTATCAACCGAACGTTTGCTAATGATACATGTAACACCAGCAAGACAATTATGAGTTGCATCCCAATAATTGTGTTACGCTGTTAACTCTTTCCTGAAATAGTTGAGTTAATTTTTTGGTAGGAATAACGCTATTTGGTATTGTCACAGTGGCAGAAGGCTATGGTGCCACACTTTAACCCTTTTTCTACGAAAACTCTGTTCTTGCTATGAGGTTCCAAAAGAAGCTCATAGAAGAAACTATCATTGTAGTCACTTGAGCTCACCTACAGTTTAGTTCAGTCGTAAATAAAATACTATCACTGACTTCAGACGGGTTGTTAAACATGTTGTCCAAATTTCGAGAGAAAGAAATAACGCACTGGTTTTANAGAAGCTCATAGAAGAAACTATCATTGTAGTCACTTGAGCTCACCTACAGTTTAGTTCAGTCGTAAATAAAATACTATCACTGACTTCAGACGGGTTGTTAAACATGTTGTCCAAATTTCGAGAGAAAGAAATAACGCACTGGTTTTAACAATCAAAATTTTGATGCGGCATCCGACGATGCCGTCAGTACCGAAAGGTTTAACCCCACAAGGGAGACCCGATGTGTATTGCACCTCGCCCTGCAGAAACTTGCATATTAACTATTTTCAATTTTCAGATGAGTTACTGGAAACTTGTAATTTTACATAAAATTGTATTTTTCATGGTTTGTGATAAAGTTTAAGTGAAAATATCATAAATAAGTGAAAATGCCATAGATTTTACGATAAATGGTCCCCATAAAGGGAGACCTGCGCGATAGTGCACTGCACCCTGCATTCTTGCGGCCGGTAGCCCCGCACGTGTCAACGTCTCTTTATTCAGTGCATCTGCATGTAACTTCATCCCAGGGTTATAATTACAGATGGACAACGAAGCTTTATACACATTATTTATAATAAATATGGCCACCTTAGCTAAATGAGGCTACATCAGTGCACTCGCAGTCCATTGTATACTGTATTATTACATGATTATTGCTGTGTACACTCGTAGTACATTGACTTTTCTGCGTACGTAGACAGTACACTCCCTGCAATACAGCAGGCACCTTACAGTTCCTGCAACACATGCACACTGCCTGCATTGGTTAGCAAACTGCCACTGTTATCGTAGAAAATGTATATGATTGCATGCTTTCTAGCGTTCTCTTAGAAAAGTTCATTTGATGGTGTCTTATTATAATTTACCAATGAAATGCTGATTCTAATTATATCTCAACTCATGTGTGAATGTCTGAAGAGTATGCCTGTTGATTTTTAATGCCAAATACCATTAAATGATGAATTATTAGCAAATCATTAGACCGAGGTACATCGCACCTCGCCTCTCCCGTTATAACTCTTCGCTATGAGTCTCCCTTTGTAGGGTTAACGCTAAAGTTCACATGTTTGCTTCCCCGCCATGCAAGGGGCAAGTGAGCTCTTACGATGCTAGTACTGCAGCGTCAGCAATTCTGATATTCATAATCTTGTACGTGAGCACAGACCTAACCAAAAATGGGGACTGTCAGGAGGTCGCCGTTGTGATTTGACTTTTTCGCCTCGAACGCAGTAGGTCCAACAATTCGTAAGTGACTGCGGTTGTGAACTCCCCTCGAAACTAGCTTGCAGTTATCTGCAGCATGAACCAGTGCGTGTGAATTTCCGTTGAGGTGAGCGATCCAGTTGACTTTACCTACATCTTTCACAGCCTAACACAGGTTTGGTGAAAATATGCCCATATAGGCCTAACAAAGTGTCGTGGGAACATATGGAGCACCATGTAATGGAAGTTCCTCAGCCAAAAGTTATTCCTACACAGGCGAAAAATGGTTGAGTGTGTGCTGTTTTGCTATTTCTTCATTATCGTCGTTCACCTGATGTTCATCATAACTATTTCACTGCAGATAGTTGAGAGTTTTGCGTAAGAAAGTAAGTTACATTCGACAAAGTGCAGGAAGTGTTAATCTCAGCTCACAGAACCTGCACTCTGCAGAGTTCTTGCTGTGCTAATTGATGATGAAAAGCATAATTTGTTACCACTGAAATTACACTCAGAGAAGTCTCGAGTTAAGTCAACTAATGTGCTCCAGTAAAACACACTAGGCTGTGAAACCGAGGAATATACGTTTCGTGCTAAGCATAGTGTACATACCTTTGATGATACTTTGGACGAGGTCCAGATGGCGCTATGACGCGACCCATTTTGTGCAGAGGTGATGCTGCAGTCCGTGACCAGCGGAGTGACTAAAAGCGAGTTATCCCCACAGTTCACGTAGCCGCTCACAGCTGGTTTATGTGGCACTTACAGTAAGCATCCGTCCAGTAAGTTTTTACATTTCGCAGTCTCTGTACCGGTGACATTTCGAATGCGTCGTGGCATTTTATTGAATAATCTCGCCTCTCGGACCAAAAAACTATTAGAATACTTTCTGGCTATCGCATCACCGCTAGTTTTGGTCGGAATACGCATTTCACAAGTGCAACCAATATGGTTTGAGAGTCTGTCCTGCATTCACCCATTGACGTTTGATAGGTTTATTACAAACAGATAAACATTACAATAATGAAAACTTTCTGAGTTCAATATACGTACAGTAATATATCAGCATAACCCATAAAAATTGTGGAACTTTTTTGGGTAACATGTAGTAATTAGACCAATACAATTGTGTAACATAATCTTTATACCGCTTTTTAAAGGAGCCATTAGACTTAGTATCTAATAGGTGTGTTGGAATTCGATTAACAAGAGATACTGTTTGGAAAATATTTGAACGTTTCTCTACATCAACACGCACATTTGGAAGATTGAGAGTGGAGCGTCTCATCTCGTAGTTTTGATGGGGTATGAGTGATGTATAATATTGTTGAAAGACAAGAGGATGGTTATGTATGAGCGAACGGAAAAACGTAAGAAGCGAATAGTTATACACATCTTGAAATTGCAACATTAGTAAATCGTGGTACATATCACTACGATTCATCAACGGTATATTATTTCGATCTCGCTTAACGCGAAGTATTCGCCATAGTATATTGTTTTGCACAACTTCTAGTTTGCGAATGTAACTATGAGGGGCTGCACCCCAGATGGTAATATTTTGAATTAACAAGGAAGAAGCTAATGAATAGTTAATTTGTTTCAACGAATCACGTTGTCATAATTAGACACTGCTTATATCATACCATGGACTCTACTGAGCTTTTGGCCTAACTCTTCAATGTGGGCTTTGAAACTAAGCTTATCATCAAGAATTAAACTAAGATATCGAAGCTGAGACACCCATTCCAATTCTTTACCGTTGAAATGAAGTCAGGACGAGTCAGGTAAGTCAGGACGAGAACACGGAGTGAATAACATCAGCTATTTTTATTCTCATTGGCAAGCAATCTAACTTGAATTAACCATTGTGACAGTTAAAATAGAATATGTTGAATATCAGTTATGACTGAGAGAAATTAGAAGTGTAGAACACTTAGAAGTGTAGAACACTGCTTCATCTGCAAACAGAACGCACTTCATACCAAGAGTAGTTATATCATTAATAAAAATGTTGAAGAGCAACGGTCCTAGCACGCTTCCTTAAGGGACTCCAATTTTAATGGGCGAAACTTAGATCTAAAGCATTACATATTGATCACGATTCGATAAGTAGCTTGCCAATAATGCATTCGCTGTCCCGCGAATACCATATGTGTTGAAGTATTTTTTAACAACAATTGGTTATCAACGGTATCAAAGGCTTTCCGCATGTCTAGAAGAAGCAAGTGCTATATGATTTATCGTGAAAACACTTTAATATATCAGTCACTAGATGAAATATCGTCAATGTAGTATTAGATTTTGCACGAAAGCCAAATTATTAGCTAGAGTTTATATTATGAGTCGCAAGGAAGTCGGTTAACCTGGAGTGAATTAGTTTTTCAAGTAATTTGTTGAACGTTGACAGCGTTAATATCGGTCTGAAATTAGCTACATCATTTGGATTGCCAGATTTGAATAGTGGTATAAAACGAGCATGCTTCAGTACATTGGGGTAAATACCAGTAGCAAAACACAAGTTGAAAATATAACAAAGTCGATTAACTATACAATTAATGACGTTCATGAGAAGAAAAGGTTGAATTTCGTCACGGTAACAACGTTTTCCCCTGAGTGATTTTAATATTTGTATTATTTCATGGCCATCAGTAGGCATCAAGACACCAGTATCATGAACATAATCAGTATCAATGGACAAATCTGCAGCTTGTTGAGGTAAGTTTTGTACCAGAGTCGTTGCAATAGAAGTGAAATAATTGTTGAAAAGGTTAGCTGATTCAGCATCTGCAGGCGCATTCCCGTTTAAGCTGACTGAGATGTTTTTCATTGACAGTAATTCCTTTTAAAATTTTCCAAACATATATGATCGTAGAGCGCTCGATTCTTCCTTGAATTGAGTGCATTTGAAGTTGCACTAGTTTTTCTTGATAGTTTAAATCTTTCATGCCTCGGATTTTGGCAGCGAACGATATCTGAATAGCCTCGAAGCGCTCTAAGTCTTTGCGTTGCTTGGCATCCAAAGAGGTGTACAGTATTCAGTCCTTCGCAGTATCATTTGTTTCCATAAGGTGAGCATTGTGTCTGCCTCTCGCTAAGAGAAAGTTCGAAGCACCCATCCGCTCCACTTCTTGCCTATTGTTACAACTCGAGCCACGTGATTTTCAAAAGTGGCATTAACTTGTATTTTCACTCCAAGATTCCTTAAAAATTGCTTTCTGTCGATTTCGCTCCCATCTGTCGTCGTGTAGGACGTAGATTCAGTAAGGGAGAAGTTTTTTATGTATCGTAGAAGCTCAAATTATGATTCGTATAAAGGCATGTTGTTAACCTATGCCCAGTGAAAGATGTTGGTTACATCTAATTGCACATTCCGTACGTCTGTCATTGATTGTACCGCTGCTAATATCCGTGTGTTATCAGCAAACGATGAGGGAACGGTAAACATGCATTGGTGCCCCATATCACTTATCATGATGAGGAAGAGTACTGGACCAAGCTCGGTGCCTTGTGGGACTCCACTGAGTACCGGCTGTCGTTTGGACGCTTTATTATTTATAACAATTACACTTTGAGTTTGGATTGTCAGGAAAGCTTCGATCCATCTAAGACATTTTCGACGGATGCCCATGTTGGAGAGTTTGAGTAGCAGTATTCCATGGTCTACTTTACGGAAAGCTTTGTTAAACCTAAATATATTATGTCCACACTTTTGCCTTGGCATAGTAGGTCGAGAATAGAATCATATTGCTCAAGCAGCTGTAAAGTGGTTGAACGATTATGGCCAAAGCCCTGTTGATTTGATGTATGTAGGTTATTGCTTTCTAAATGACGTACTAGGTGTTTTCTGAAGACCCTTTCAAACGTCTTCACTACTTGGCTTATGAGGGAGGCAGGTCTACAGTTTGCTGGATCCATTCTATTTTCAGCTCTAGGAATAGGAGGAATAATCGCGGGCTTGTAGGTGAGTGGAATTACTCCATCATCCATTGATTTTCGCCACATAAGGTATAGGGGGTAAGAGATGCTTAGCTTGCACATCTTAAGGGTTTTTGCAGGCACATCATCTGGTCCCGCAGCACTGTTGCCGCTAAGTTCATCAATGCTTCGTTTTGCAAACTCGAAATCCCTTAGGTAGTTTGTAGTTAAATCATTTCCCAGTCGGAAATTATGGTTGTGATTATAGTTGAACTACCATGATTATGGTCGAGACTTTGGTTGTTTGTCATCGAAATATCCTCCATATTCAACCATTTATGGGGTGCAGTATGGTAGAGATATATCACAACTTTCGACCATATTATCAACCATAAATACCCAATTACAACTATTAACGCTTTAGCTGCACAACCATGATCTACCATAGTGAACTGTAAAAAACACCATTCACAACCAAAATCGACTGTGTTCAGCGAATTGTACAACTATATTCTACCAAGATAAACTTTTTTCACTGTTGACATATTATGCAGTCGATGCCTGCTTTGTTTGCTGATGAATAGTTACTTATAATAATAGTTTAATTATTACGTACGTGTTAGGCCTGCAGCTCAGAATGGTCTAAGGCTCTAAACTTCAGAACGATGCTAGAGCAGGAGCTTGGAACCAGTCGGAGCAGTTAACGCACGTTTATATGTAAGTAATGTAACTTCTTTAACTCTAAGTCGGTAGAGAGCTACTCTACTCAGTTTAGAAGGAGTCACTACTCGGATGAAAATTTTCGGGCCTACCCGTTTTCAGGGCACGAGTATGAAAGGTTAAATATCTCATAAAACTATACATCTTCCACATAAAGCTAACGGGAATAATTTCTTGATGACTTTTTACAGATACAAACTGAATGAACACAAAAATGGATGTCAATATTGGATCGATTGCAATACTATTCAGCAAGGGATGCAACAAATATAAATTAAAATGATGGGTAACGACGCTAAAATGGCTAAGCGTAGAAAAAATAGGTAAACAATAGATAAAAATAACGTTAAATCCGTTAGTGTCCATATATCCCCTGCAATTTTTACGTTTCATCGACAGGAAAGAAAGGACTGAAAATATGTACAATTTTTGCACTATTATATGAATGTTTAGATGTTTCGCATTCAAACTTATATTCATACAATATTATTTTGGTCGATAATGTTGGGAATTCTAGCCATATTATCCTCAACAATAGATCCTGTATCATTCACCAGCGGCCCGAATTTCGATTTTATCGAGGAATGATGTCATGCATACGCAAAAAAAATATTTGCTAATTTTCTATTTTCCGATGGCTTTCTTTATTTTCTGTTTTTCTTCATCGTGTGATCTTGCAAGCTAGCGTTCTGTCTGATCTAGCTTCTTTTTGCACTCGGATTTGCGTTGTTTGCATTTGATAAGTTTTGCTCGTTTCTTAAGTAGTCCTCTACGGAATTTGTGGTATCGACTTTTATTAAATTTTCTTTTTGCCGGGCTAAGGTACTTCATACACTTTTATGATAAAATGTTTTCGAATATCTCATTGATGCTTTCATTTTCTATTGAGTTATTTAGAAGTACGTCCCAGTCTACTGACTGCAGTTCTGCATTCTAGCTGTCCCTATTTATCCCTTTATCGTGCACGTTCAAGTCCCGGAGACTGGAGATGGAGTTTATTTGCGAATTTTTCTGCGGTCTATGGGAATCGCGTTCTCCAAGCCGAGTCGTTTTTCCAACCCGCCTATGATCAGATAATGTTGTATCCTGGATTTCAATATTCCCACTCAATTGTGCTTTATCTACGAAGAGAAGGTCTAAGACATATTCATTTCTCGTAGGTGGAGAGAGCATTTGAGTCGGTGAAAATTCTTCCCTTATGTGCACTAGAGAGAGAAAGCCGGATCATTTTCATCTCTAGTGGCCGATGAGGTTCTGGATAGTACGAAGCTTCCAGTTTCGTCTGGCAAGTCTGTCGTTAACCATTTTAAGAAGGGGAAGTTGAAATCACCAGTTATGTACAATTATTACTTACTCTGAACTTCTAAGCAATGTGTGTTGGTCACTTGCAACATTTCGCCAAATATTTCGGTAGAACGTTTTAGCGACCGATAGCACACCAAGCATATCAAAGTTTTTCAATATTAACAATAATACAATCACACATTCCATTAGAGAATTTCTGCTATGTAAGTGAACCAAGGTGATCTCTTACGTAAATGCAACA
>LQNS02277221.1:2136478-2149548 GCA_001587735.2 Parhyale hawaiensis | reverse complement strand
TTAATAAACAGCGCTTCTAAGATGAGGAGATCCTGCTTGGTGGTGGCCCTTCTGAGTATGGAGACAGATTGAAGAATGGTTTGAGGTGATACTCGCTGCATGTTGTGGACACTCTTGAGGTGCTGCTGGACGGATTTGTGCTGGCGAAATCTGTATATATAAATCTGTATATATGTATATACATATATATATAAATATTTATATGTTTGGTGTCACGCTCTTAACGAAATAGATAGGCGGAATTTAGCCCAGGTTGGAGGCTCTGGTTGTCCTCTCAAGCTCCATTGAAAGTGCTGGGCAAAAAATTGGCCGGGTTGCAGAAGATGGCAAACGTATCTTAAGCAGGGACAGTTGAAATTCCAACAATGAAGACATCGCAGGCTTAGTCTGATTTGTACGAGTATTAGCTTCGCCATACATCAAATCTACGGCATCGTATAGGGCGACCTTATGTCTGAATGCACTTCTTGCATTGCCTGAGTTCAAATCTAAGCACTGAAGATATCTCAAGCTTCCGTTGGCACTCTCATGCTTCTTGATTCGTAGTTTCTCCCACAGATGATTTCGTTGCCTGAGCTATTCTTCCCACTTTGATGCAATAGTCAACGAAACCGACAAAACATAAGTTTTCACAGGCAGTAGACAATTATTTCTCCTAGCTTACTGTTTTCCTCTGACGAAGCAGTTTTCTCTTCATAGGTCAAAATTTGAGCACCTGAAATGAAACAGATATATGAGGTGAAAAGACGGTATCAACGGTATCTTTGCGACCGAGTGAACAAATTGTATATAAGCTGGTATTTTGTTTAAGTTTGTTGAAGTGTTTTACTCAAGACGTTTCTTCTGCCTGTCTATATAGAAAACCTAAGGATGACATGCACGACAAAGGATGAATGAAGAAAAGAAGGAAATTAAGAAGCAAATAAAAGAAGGGGAGATTCCGCACCGGCCTAGAGGCATCAGACAAACGTATAGGTTATTGCGTGAATTATTCACGCACGGGTCCACTAGTGTATACATAATGATTGTCGGTCCACCCAAACAGAGGGAGAAGGAGTTGAACAAGGCCCATATTTTTTTGCAAGGAGTCAGGTGGGCAGAGCTAGATGTGAAAAATATCAAAACTGTAGAGTAAGCTGGCCATGAAAAATGACGTCATTGAAACTTGCCCCACCTCGGGTTACGGTCGTACGCCAAGAGGCGTTTTAGCTATGATTAGAGACACGATTTTATGCCCTTAAAAATATGCCTTTTATGCTTGAAAAAATATGTCCTCTATGCCTTAAAAATATGGGTTTGATGCCCTTATAATATGCCAGTTATGACCTAAAAATAAGCCTTTATGTCCTAAATATATGCCTTTATGCCCTAAATGTATGGGTGTTATGACCTTATCAGTTGCTATTATGCCTTTATGTTTGCTATTTAGGTCCCTATGTCCAAAGATATCACAGTAGGAAGTTTATTCATAATTTTAAGTATGTATAAAGTAATACAACTTAATTTCTTTTGTTGGATTTCAAAGCGTTACACGTGTACATTTCTGTCGTCGTTTTGAATTTTATTGTTAATTTTATTGAAGAATTTCGTATCTCTTTGGAGCGGCGTGGTCCTATGTAAGTTCTAGAACAAAATGCAAACTAAAAACAAATTAAGATGGAGCTATGAAGTTATCAAGCAGTATTCTGTGTAGGACTTTAATGTTCTATCTATAGCGCCGTCAGTAATTAGGACCCTATTACATGTGCGATCTAGTTGTCGATTTTGTCGGTTCACACGCATCGTCGGAACTGCTTATGTGGTTAAATTGTGTAGCCTGACTACGGAAGATTCTTTTGAAAAATCTGATTCTTCAAACCGAGAATGAGATTGCATCAATAATATTATACGTATTTCCACTCGAAGCATGTTTGCCAGCGTCAGTTCACTGCATAAAAAGGCGATGCGATATCCTTTTATATGTTCGCTCGTGCCATTTCGTTTGAAGTGTGAATAAAGATGAAAAATAATTTACAGCATTTTCTAGCGTCAAGTTATTTCATTTTCTACATGTGCTTGAAGTTTTAGCTTTGGTCCAAGGAATGAGGTAACATTGAATAGCGCATATAGTCCTAGTTTCATGAAACAACTATATTAGGTCTTGTTCAATTTGTGCGGCTTATAAATTTGCAGTTCGTTAAGCAGGTGATTTATTTGGTAGTTTTTCCTCAGCTGACATACTATATCTAACAGATTAATTGTAGCGTTACAAAGAAATACTCATGCTCGGAGACTTTATGAGAGGACGACATTCTGCCCCAGACCCTGCATCGTCATTTGGTATCTTGCGAACGTCTGGACAGAGACCACAAAGCATACGCTCTCTGTAGCCTCCCGTACTTACTGAACACCGAAAGGGCCAGCGCCGGCTGATGAGGACGGCCAGAAAAAAAGTGACAGTAGGATAGTAGAAGAAAAGAGACACGCAAAGAGAAAGCCTTCCTAACCAGTAAATCCTAAAAAAATGATAATTCGCGTAAGGAAAGTGTGTATCGGTACAAATAAAGAATGCAACAAATTCTATGAGAAAAAGTCACAATTAATAATGATGGTGTTATAAAAGCAGCTAATGATCCGACGATGTAAAATCAACTTCCACCCACCCCGTTAAGTTCTGCCTAAATAAAGCTGCAGCTATAATACTTTAAACTTCAAGGAATGAAGCCCAAAGACGGAAAAGTTTTAATAATTTATTTGGGGTTGTTACATTCGTATGAGCCAATAAGTAATAGTTTCTTCAAATTGTCGGGGGCAAGATTTAAACGTTTATCAGTTAAAATATTTTGAAGGGCAGAAAACTATGTTTAGCTTTTACGGCAGTTGGACGGGCATACAATAAAGCTGTTAATTCTGTCGGGCTGTAACGAGTCTGGTAGTTTCCAGATTTTCTCTCAAGAATGCCTCGAATCTGACGGAGTTCGACGAGTCCTCCGTTGCCAGGATTTGACAGTAGCACCAGTAGTTCCATAGGTAGAACTTAATGACGAAGAACAGAGTCAAACTCGTTCAATGCTCCCATTCAATTTCTACTCACGGGTTTCTAGAATTTCAATACTGTTGATGACACGAGCAAAGTGAGCTTTCACATAGGCCAGGTAGTTTTGACTTCATCACTTCCCGTAATTTCCTGCACAATCTGAGTGGCTGCGGCTTCGTTGGGGTCCGTAAGAGAAAGCACTTGATTGAAGTCCTCATAGTGGTCTGCATAACAGAGAGCAGCAGGTATCCAAGTTCCCCGACGAGTCAGAATTGACTGAGGAGGAAGCGCCAGGTTCGGCTTGAGCTCTTTCAAAAGATAGTCCGCGCAGCAGGTTTCAGGACAAATTTTTCCAATTCGCAATACGACGATACACTGTCGGAATAAAGACGCCTAACTTCCTCGGAAATCATGTGGAGTCCATTGGTTAAACAGGTTACATGTATCATATTGGGATACAGAACCCTCAGGAACCGTGCAGCCATCCTCTTGTATGGAGTTGTATCGTTGCGAGGAGCAGGGCAGTCGTAGGAAATTTCATGGGGTCATGCTAATTCTCCGCTAACAAAAGACGTAGGATCAACGTGGTGAGCCGTAGCTCGACGTGCTATGCACGTTGATTCGTGGACTCCAGATAACGTTTTTAGCAGATCTTATCGCAACGTGCTAACAACGTGCTGGGCACGTTCCTAGCGCCTTGCACTGGGCGGTCTCTTAGTACGATGTGATACGACGTGCTATGCCAACAACGTTATCTGCTCTGAATTGACATTGTCAAGTAGCTATGATAGTTGTCACAACGTTGTCAGCACGTTGTCTCAGGTCTCAAACGACCTGATAACTACGTAGAATCAACGTCAAATTGTTAGCTGGGTTGCATCAAAGAATTGATGAGTTGGACAGTCGTAGTGCCGTTTGTATGCTTAACGACTGCCGAGGTTAAAAGGAAAAATTTCCCTTGCTATGTCTATCTGAGGACTCCAATAATTACCATAGGTTGGGAATAGCACGCCCTTTAGTACGTATCTGTTGTTTCGTCGATGGATATCCAGAATCTCTTTTCTTTGATTGCTTCACGGATTGCCTTAATTACGTTTTCATAAGAACACTCGATGTATCTGTTCAACCTATATTTTTTTCACAACTATTTATGGAAAACAAATCATTAACGATTGGGCATTCTTCTATAATTAGGTTTATACACATATTCCTTAGCTTCTATGTCTTGATTTCACCGTCACAAACTTTTCTCTGGAAGTAATCTTTAGTTTGCCACCAACATTAACAAAAACTCCTCCAGAATCGGTAACGCAAGGATCAACCACTTCTTTGGCAGTTTTCATTTTCTAAGGCGTAGTTAGGTAGTAGTTTTCACTGAAGATAAGGAAAGTTGATAATAGCAAGGAGACGTATTAAGAACTGGAGCGAAACGAACAAGGAACTGAAGTGTGCAGTCATTGTTTCAAAATCATAACTAAAAACGTCGACTAACTAATAAAATTTAACGTTTCAGGAATTTTTTCCCATCATCAGAAATTGTAACTAAAAACTACAATGGATGCCCAAAAGAATTTTATTTTAGATGAAACAAGTTTGAACATGTGTTGACAGGGTGGGATCTAAAAGACAAATGACCATAGTGCGCTATGGGGGTCCCTATACAAGCGTGGGATAGTAACGGAAGCGGAGGAAAACAGGCAAGTACAGTCGGAGGAAAAAGTGTTTGTAATGGGTTGTGACGAGGGGTACGGCTGTAGTCATTATATTGAGGCTAGTTTTTGTTTTATGGATATATAGTGATTCTAGAGCGAGGAGTAAAGAACATGTACAGACGGAGGGAAAATGTTAGTTATGGGTTATAATCTAAAAAACGAATGAATAGAGCTGTGAGAAGGGGCCGGGTGTCAGCTCCTGTACAGTCGGTAGATGTGGAGGTAGTAAGTCTGAATTGCCGTTTCCACATTTTCCAGCTCACGCGTATTTGCAGCTCTTATTCCCCTCCGTTATCTTTCTGCTGTCTTCATTTCTAGCACGTCTTCCTTCTTGAGACTGTAGTAATCTCGTTCTTCTTTTACGTTCCCTATCCTCTTTCTTAATTAAACGTGCGTCTTCCAAAGTAAAATCTTATGTAAAAAACAGTGCAATAAACTTGAATGCCACTCCAGTCAGCTTATATGCAATGTAAGCGCACTGTATCCATAATACGGTCTTCCATACGTAACTATTTCCTTCATTGAAGTGCTGAAATTTCGGGCTCTGAAGAGAATTCTGCTCTATCAGAAGAAATTGTTGTCTACTACCCGTGAAATAATTGTCTTCTGCTCCCTGTGATCATCTGCCGAATTTTGTATATTGTGATCTGTGAAGTGAAAAACCCAAAATAATGAAAACAATTTTCTGCCAAGAAATCATCAAGGTCTTTACGCGCCTGCGGATCGCTGAAGAATATCTTGCTAATTATATCGATAATTATCCAGTCCTCTAGAGCATCAGACTTCAACGTTGTCAAAGAAAGACCGGAATAAGATATACTGTTCAAGTGCCATCATCTGCAACCTGGAATATTTTCTACCTATCAGTTTTCTATGAATCATGGCAGAATGACCACAGTCTTCAAGCACATGAATACACTGATGGAACCAGGAAGGCCAGATCTAAGTTTTGCCTATCTGTTTCGTTAAAAGCGTGACACGAAACCTATAAATGAATAGAAATATATAAAGACACAACGGTCATTCTTAGCATTAGATTAAAAAACTGCCTAAACTCCGAGCCGCGGATACTATTCCGCTACAACGAGGGCCACTTTCTCAATTTCGAATCTCTCTGTAAATTTCTAATGAGTTTCATATCGCAATTGCACATAAACCGAATCGATCTGTCTTAATAGAATCAGCCGTTCTCACTGCAAAGAAACATGTTTGTATTCCAAGAATGTAAAGCGCTTCCATAGTTCGACTAGTACGCAGAAGGCCTAACGTAGCCTGTGTAATGTGTATGCCAGACGCTATATCGCAGGTGGACCTCGCACATGTTTTACCAGCAAAGTTTTCGCCGTTGTATTGCATGATATAGCCATAAAGACAGCATAAACGCATATATATAACAATCTCACTCTTCGGAACTACCTTTCTCACTTATTTCTTCTATATATTTACACGCCTTCGCTAACCTTTGTTTCTCATTGTCTGAACATTTTCGTCATATTTTTACCATTTGCATTTTTCATCGGTGAATTTGATGTCAATTCAATAGCGGGACCCGTGGCTATTTTGTGTTCTGCATGTGCCATAGCTTTCCCACAAACTAAAGATTCAACAGACTCAGCCCCTTTTTTCAATAGTTGATTCATGTCGCCGAAAGCACTTTTTCTGTCAACTTAAGTGATTTCTTTAAACTTGGAGTTTTCACTTCAAAGATACTGTAGAATGAAGTAGTTCAGAACAGCTCGCTGCACCGTATTCTGGATTAGAATTTTCCCATATTTGGATCGTTATGCGACCCCAGCAATGTGAATGTTTCAAGATATGAAAATTGGTAATGTATCTATGATACGTGTTAAAGGAACTTCATGTCTTTGCTTTGAAACTGTCTTAAAAAGCAAGCGAAAGAAGACAGATATTATTGAGCTTCCTTACACGGAAAAGTAGAACTTCTGGCAAGGTAAATTTGCCCCTAGCTAATAGGGAAAAGTGTAACGTACAGACGCTGGACGGATGGATGGAGCCTCAAGTAGAATTATAATATAGATCTTAGAGTCATTATTGTGACTATGCACAAAATAGCAACATAAATTAAGTGGGGTAGATCATACGTGGTAACTCTAAGCACCAGATATTTTCTATTCATTTTTACTATTATTATTTCTTTTTCAGTCTTACGGAGAGGATCCTTCCCCACTCTTTCACAGGAAGCTCGAGGCAATTGCCCCCATTACCTCATTATGAATCTGACCCTCAAACTCGCGCTGTCATAACGAACAAAGACTTGTGGCAAATAGAATAATATCGGTGCCATTGAAAATGGACCCTTTTTGTTATAGTCAGTAGCTAAAAGATATGTATCTCGTAACGGTGGATCGAACTGCCATGGTGATCAATGTGGAAGCGCGATTGCCGAATGATGAACGTAACGTTTATACAATAACAGTCCACTGTGACATATTATATCAGTTGACTCGTGCCTTCTGGCTGTACTTCTCATCGTACACCTCAATTACCACGTAAGCTCGTGCTACACCTGACTTCGAAGTAATATTGTCAATGTAGCCATCGCATGCATGGGTGTAGTGCTGTTTATCACCCGCGAACGAAGTGAGAGTGGTGATGATGTTTTCGTTGAAGATTTAAGTATATTTGTATAATTGTCTGTCCATCCAAAAAGTGGATGAAGAAGTTGAACAATGCTCATAATTTTTGTAGAGAGTTTGGTGGGTTGACCTAGATGTGACCCATGCCAAAAAACTAGAACAGCTGGCAATAAAAAATGAGGGCGTTAAATTTTCTCCACCGCGGTGAATTTGCCTTCATCGCGGCAGATCGTTGAGGCGTTCCGCTTTTCCTATGTTATTATTATATGGAATAGTTTAAGTGCGCCCACTTCCACAACGACGGCGAGCTAACAGAGGGAGAAGCAAAGGACATAATTACGACGATAGAAGCGGGAAACCCTTGCAGGAAGGTGTTCCCTCACTAGATGTGACCACTGCCCAAAAACTAGGATTAGCTGGCCATCTAATCTAACACTAAGAATGACCGTCGTGTGTCTATAACTATATATATTTATAAATTTATATATTTATTTATATGTTTGGTGTCACGCTCTTAACGAAATAGATAGGCGGAATTTAGCCCAGGTTGGAGGCTCTGGTTGTCCTCTCAAGCTCCATTGANCAAGCTCCATTGAAAGTGATGGGCAGAAAATAGGCCGGGTTGCAGAAGATGGCAAACGTATCTTAAGCAGGGACAGTTGAAATTCCAACAATGAAGACATTGCAGGCTTCTCCATACATCGAATCTACGGAAAAGTATAGGGCGACCTTATGTCTGCATCGCAGCACTGAAGATATCTGAAGCCTCCGTTGGCACTCTCATGCTTCTTGATTCGTAGTTTCTTCCCACAGATGATTTCGTTGCATGAGCTATTCTTCCCACTTTGACGCAATGGTCAACGAAACCAACGAAACATGAATTTTCACTCTCTTCATAGGTCAAAATTTGAACACCTCAAATGAAACAGATATTTGAGGTGGAAAGACGGCATCAACGGCATCTTTACTACGGAGCGAACACATTGTATATAAGCTGCTATTTTGTTCAAGTTTGTTGGAATGTTTTACTCAAGATGTTACTTCTGCCTGTCTATATAGAAGACCTAAGGATGACAGCACGACAAAGGATCAATGAAGAAAAGAAGCAAAGTGAGAAGTAGATAAAAGAAGAGAAGATTCCGCACCGGCCTAGAGGCAGTAGGCAAACGTATAGGTTATTGCGTGAATTTTTCACGCACGGGTCCACTAGTCAAATATGACGGTGAAGAAAATTGCTCCCTCTGCGGGTGATGGTGTTACGCCACGAGGCGTTCCAATTCCTTTTGTAGTTATTATTTATTATTATTATTTTTCAAGCTAAACGCCCAGGCCGCTACGCACAAGCAACGAAGCTTATATGAAACTTTTTGCAACGCCAGAAATACTAAAAACCTGCAGGAAGCCATCAGCAGCTAACGCAGACGAACGCAAATTCTGGCAAGGAATTTCCGTGAACTGGACCAGGTAAGCAAACATCAAACATTGCACAACGTAAAGGGGTGTTCATAAACTGCAGCACGTGTATTTCTTTCAATGATATGTAGGGAAGGGACAGAATACAACGGATGACTTCCGTTGTATACCTCAGTAAACATATGTACAATAGGGGGAATAAATATACGCACACCATGAAATTATTTGTTTAAAAATTCTAGCAAACCAAAAATAAATATCTTGATACAGTATTTAAAATTAAGTGTTAACAATTGATATGTGTCAACAAAATCGAAAACTATAATGAATTGTATCAATTGTATAATATTTCATATATCCATGGTTGAAAAATGTATTCTTACCCAACGCCTTTTTTCTCATTTTAAAATTTATTTGACTGTTCAAAAACGTTCCACAACCTTCTAGATTTACGTTAGAAGTCTATGTAATCCATGAACAATTTGGGGGTTATTATTTCGTGCGACATCGTAGAAGAAGGTTGTAACCATGGCAAAAAAGTAAGGAGCTTACGAATTCTGTAGAAGAGCTGATTATTAAAGAACAGAAATCCGGGAAAAGTTATAGGCAAGAATCACAGACATTCAAAATACCGTTAGCACCATCGGATCATTTCTCAAAAGGTTAAAAAGTTCGGAAACTATCGAAAACCAACTTAGCTCTGACAGGCCGTGGAAGATTCCCCTGGAGCTTAAAAAAAATGGCCAGGAAAGTATCCGAAAATCCAATGACTGCTCGGAAAGAGCTTCAGGAGGACTTGCTAGCAGAAGGGACAGGCGTTAGCTTTCGTAGAATAAGCTACGAGCTGCACCAAAACTGTTGAAGTTCTCGAACTCCTCGCAAAACTCCCCTGCTGTCAAAATGACATAAAGAAGATCGTCAGAAATTCGTCCGTGATCACAAGGACAGACCTGAGTCGTTCTGTGAAAAGTGTTGTGGTTAGATGAGATTAAAATAGAACTATTTGGATGAAATTGAAAGAACATGTGTGGAGGAAGGACGGATCGGCATTCTCTCTCTCTCAAAAAAAAAAAAAAAAAAAAAAAAAGCCATTCCCACTATGAAATTTGGTGGTGGCAACGTTATGATTTAGGGATGCTTTGCATCACATAGAACAGGCAACATTCATATCATAGACGGGAGAATTTGCGCTCACATGTATCAGAAAATTTTGAGGGAGCATTTGCATGCGTCTGTTCAAAAACTCGGGCTACCGCAAGAATTATTTTTTTCAGCACGACAACGACCCAAAACATACAGCCAAGCCAGTCTCCGGATTTGAATCCGGTAGAAAATTTGTGGTGATTTCTGAAACTAAACTTTAATGCAAGGAGACCGAAGACCATCTGGAACTCAAAGAAATCAGCTAGGAAGAAAGGGCTAAACTCCCTCAGGAAACATGTCAAGGCTTAATAAAAAAAAGTATGGAATGAGATTAATTGACGTTAAAAAGAACATAGGGCATGCCAAAAAATATTAAATGTTGTTTTAAAATCGCTTTTTTGTGTGTTATGCAGATACTTTTTTAATCCAAAATATATAAATTTTTGTATAATTTCTATTATATAGGAATTTACTTCTCTTTTTGTTGCGTGAGTATTCTTTACGTAATGAGACAAATGCTGTACTGTATCAATATATTTATTTTTGGTTCGCTAGATTGTTTCAAATAAACAATTTCATGGTGTACGAATATTTATTTTCCCTCACTGTATGTACAAAGACAGGCTGCACTCCACCTAAACGGATAAATAAATTCACCAGATCACTTTCAGCACATAACTTACTGGCTGAGCTAACAAGTAGATCCAGAATCTGGCAAGTGACTGGTAGCAGCCAAAGCTCAGACCATGAGCAACAGTCCAACTAAGGCAGCAAGAATGCATAAAAGCAAATAACAACATCTCAGTCACCGAAAACAGAATTTTGCTTCTGTGAGCAACCGATAAACTCGAAGCTCGTGACACAAAATGCTTCATACTTAAATATGCTCTTCAAATGTATGCTTCTCAACCACGAGGGCACCTAGGATCTTCAGGAAGCTAAACCCATGAAGCACAGAGTCACATATCTTTAGAGGTAGGTTCTGGAATAAAAGTGCCCGAGGCCGACTGAAAATCATTGATTTAGTCCTTTGTATTAAGTTTCATACTGTAGATAGAGCACGATGCACTAATGAGCAATCGTTTCCTATTTAGGGACTGTGGACTGCGTCACGTATGCTGGGAGCGTATTTTATTGCTATCAAAATAGAATCGTCGTCATAGTTGATTATCGTGATTTCCAACATTGAGGCCCTGTCACTAGTGTAAAGAACAAGCATCAGAGGGCCAAGTACGAATTACCTTGAAGGAATGACCGAAACCTCCTCCTGCGGCATTCAAATACCGGTGTACAGACGCATTCTGTATTCGCTCAGAAACAAAACGGCGAATGATTTGTAAAATCCTACCACAAACCCCAAACGACTGCACAAAATCATGTATCAAAGGTAGATAGGGATGGCATGAAATTAGGGCACAGATTAATTTATCCTGCTCAGGAGGAAGCAGAGGAGACGATACTTCTTGGCTCGACGTCAACACACAAAATTTTTATGAAGAAAAGTAGATAAAAGCCAAGAAAAAAAATACCTAACTAGAGCACTCTGAGAGCGCATACCTCCGCCAAGTGAGCTAACTTTAACAAAAATTCAAATTGACTCTGAAACCATAATTTTCTTTGCATAAACTCCACAACCTAATAATTTGTGCCTCTTTATATTAATAACAGCTTGCTCTTTTTTTTCTTTTTTTTTTGAAGATCCGTTCATAACTTTTTGAGTTATACTGTTAACAAACGTTATGACAAATATGAGTCAAACATACAAACGAACTAACCGATCTGCACCAAAATTTGATCATCTATGTATTTTACCATTACTAACAACTCCTATAAATTTCATAAAGATTCATTCATTATTTTTTTAGATATTGTGCTAACAAGCGTAAAATTAAAAACCGTGACAAACGAACGAACAAACGGACCATTACCAAAATTTGGTCATCTACTCTTTGCTATATACCTAACAACTCATGTTAATTTTATTATAATCCATCCACAACTTTTTCAGTTATGGCATCGAGAAAAATGACGCAGCCAAACAAACAAACGGATGGACATATCTTCATCAAAAGTTAATCATCTGTTCCTCCTAACATACCTAACAATCCCTGTAAATTTCATCCAAATCGGTCCATAACTTTTTGAGTTATCTTGGTGACAGACAGACAAACACGACGAAAACATAACATCCTTGGCGGAGGTAATAATTCCATAAACTGTGAATAGAAGTAGCAGTCTCAGACAGTCCACTCAACAGAGCATCCTCCTCGATTAAGGCCAATACGCCCCAGGCGCGCCTGACTTTCGGGGAGACAGTTACCGTGGACTAAAGAGTACTTTCACCAACCTCTCCTACCCTACCATATACTGCAGATGATTGACACGAGAATAAGAACAGGAAAGAGAGCAGGGAAACCTTTGGTTGAGCCATCAAAGGGTAGGGATAGGGCTGACTGTGCAATACCTGGCATATAATAATTATGGCAGTAGTCACGTTATCTTCTTTCTGGATGCTGTTAGCTCCAAAGAGATCATCCGCCTTTCATGCGCTTTTCCTCACACGAGGGTTTCCAAAACCCCACCCTGAGGTGATCCATACGCCCGAAAAATTGTGGTCGGTGGCCAACGGGCCAACGAGAAAAATTAGAAGTTTAGCTGCTTGAAATAAATTCTGCGTTAGTCTCTGCTTACGATATAGCAGGAAACGGGACTAGAATTCCAATGCCCCAACTTCTGGTCCGAGTTAACCTTTCTGAGAAGATATTGATCACACTTCTGAAAAAAGCTGTGATATCTCCGATCGAGGCAGTCTCTGAGCTGCGTTTTAGTGGAGCAGCTTCCACGGATATTTGCTCGAGAACATCATTGAAAACTGTAGGCAAATATAATCGAGCGGGAGCAAATATTCTTATGGTTGGTGCGGACTAAATGATTTGTGCCCAGACTCAGAAATGGGGCAGTGCTTTGCGCCGCGGAGGTGGGAGAACTGTTGCACAGGAGCAACCTAACTGGACTTCTGTTTTTTTTATTATCATAATTTATGTACTTACTAGTGTCCCGAGCCGCCATTGTAAATGACGGCATATTGGGTTATTAATGACTGGTGCACGTGTTCGATAAATGACGGCAGTAAGTTAGCCCTTCAGGAAAACCCCCGCTGTCTCCTGTGCTTATTACTGTTCAGAAGGC
>LQNS02277221.1:2125904-2136315 GCA_001587735.2 Parhyale hawaiensis | reverse complement strand
TTTTTTTACATTTTGAAATCTGAATTTTCTCCTATCTTATTCCCATAGAGCGTGACAGGAAAGATATAAATATATAAATAAATAAATAAAAACACAACGTGAATTATTATATAGTAGATGTTAATACAATAAAAAAATTAATAGTCACTGTGAAGGGGTTTCAGTGAAGGAAAGCCAGGGACGTGTAGTATATCCTTTCACGCATGATCTAGCTGCAGAACATTTGGAAACAACAATATCTGGAATAAATTGGAGACTAGAATGTGGAGTGTAAGTAGAAAGAAGAAGAAAAATATGTAAAACAGGTAGAACAAGAAAGACGTCCTGAAGGTCTTAAGCCTCCTTAAGGGTTTGTTTCCTTCTTCGGACAATACGTGACAAAAGCGTTAATTGAAAAGCTGTCTTGCAAGACAGTACAAAACAAAGCAGTTAAGCGAGAGTAGAGGAAATTAGAAGGAAAGTGAAGGTCGGCATCCTTTGCTTTACAGTGACTTCAGAAAACATGGGCGTTAATTTCTAAATGCAACAAATGGTCAGTGCGCGCAAGCAGCGCAATACTGCACTATCGCAGGGCAGTTTAGAAAACCGTGTTGATGACGAATATGGTATAGATTATACTAAAACCATAAACTCAGTGTTTTCAGTGGAATCAATAATGTTATTTTTCACTCTAGAGCCTATCGAAATGCTGGGCATCCAGTGTTCTCATTTATCTATCTACAGGCCATTTAACACTTTAGTCTTTTCCGTTTCGTTGAACACGGCACGATAATGTTTATTTTGTACTCAAACAGGCTCTAGATCAATAATTTCCTCTGGCAACGGTTCTCCAACGTACGAGTATTTGTTTTCTAGACTCTAAGGCAGCATATGATAAAATAGCTCGTTCGTTCAAAAACTTTCTGTTCTCAATGGCGAAGAGCTCACGTGCACGTTATGTAAACAGCTTCTCATACCTGAGTTTTAAACCACCAATAGTTTTTGTGATTAGCAAGATATAAAGAAAGAAACGCGGAAGCTCCATGAACTTGGCAACACAGCAATCCGGAAATTGTTCTGAAGAGGTCAAATGCCAGTAGTTCCCGACCTATTATTATCCCCCTCTACTGTTACCAGCGTTGGTTTAACTTAAAAAAAATCTGTCGTGCGTTGCTTATAACGATATATTCCACAGTTTTATGAATGTGCCCAGATACACTAGTACGAGTTTAATAGTCGCTCCAAAGAAGATTGGAGTCAAAGTCAGGATTGAGAAATGTGCCCTGAGCTTGTAAATTAGAACCGAAAAATCCAACAACTCTTTTTTCAAAGTCCTCCGATCGTCCCGGGCACGCAGGCATCAAACTCGCCATTCGCTACGTACGTTTGAGTACGGGCATCGGGGTACAGGCGGGCGGCTTTCAAGCTCGTGTGCTGTGCCTGCTCGGTGTATTGCAGATTTGGTTAGGTTACGTAAGGTTTGGTTAGATAAGGCTATTTTAGGTTAGGTAAGGTTAGGTAAGGTAAGGTTAGGTAAGGTTAGGTAAGGTAAGGTTAGGTAAGGTTAGGTTAGGTAAGCTTAGGTTAGGCTATTATAGGCTTGGTAGTGCGGATTGCAGTGCTTCTGGTGGTGCGCGTTAAGAAAGCTCACTTGAACGCACGCTCTGTGATGAGCGTACACAGAATGGCTAGTTTGATGCCAGTGCGTCCCGGGCTACAAACATATATCTATGATGGTATCGAATACTTTTGCAAGATGGAAGCCCAGCAATGAGGTAAAGAGGTCTAGAATGTATTCGTAGGACTACTCCGATAACTCGTTTGTTTCCTTTTTGGTAAGCTAGAGATGCGTACACTACATTCTTCTGTGTACCATGCAATGTTTCAAAGAGTTTCATGGAATATTTCAATGAGTACCTATAATAATGATAATGACTATTATTCACTGTGTTTGACTGCCTTGCTGTGTCTGTACTGCAGAAAAGTGCTCAGCTCTTTGGGTGGTAATTCGCTAGAAATTTGAAGAGACACCCGAAACTTTTGTAGTGACACTTGCTAACTTTCCGACTGAAAATTTAGGTAATCATATAGCGAACTTACAGCTGTGCCTACAAGGACAAGGTGAAACATACAGATGTTCTGGTGGATAAACGTACAGCAAGTGGCTGTCCCGGGGACGGACCTTAAACTTTAAAACTACCTATAATGCTTGGATCCATTAAGTAGAGCTGGACTCATTAGCTTGGCCAAAAAGTGCGTTTGGTTTTGTCAGTCAAGCTTCAGACGTTTCCGCACCTTTTTTTTTTTCCTTACAGAACGCTTCCGTTGACGGCCTAAATTTCACATTGGTTTCGAGTGAAAGTTCAGTTATGTAGTAGGGTATGATTTACGTTTTTTTTACAGCAAGTTAAGAAGTAAATGAGATTTCCATCAATAGCTTGGGTTTTACTCTGAAAATTGCATAAGAAAGTGAAAGTAACTTGAAGGTAGACTAAGCACAGTACGCGGAGAGGAAATGCCACAGAACGTAAAAAGAAATTCGTTAGACATAACTTACAGTTTAGACTTTGAAAGAATAATTATTGTTCGTCAAAGCTGTCCCTCGTTTTGGACGGCCTGCTATAGCAAACAACTGCTACGCAAGCGGAAGATTAGTCAAAACTGATTGTTGTTTTACAGAAAGTGAGAGAAATCGCAAATAATTTCCGTGCATCAACCTGTAACCTGTTAATCTGTGCATAAACCTGGTTAAGAACCTTGTTACAGTGATGGGCTAGGAGTTTTATCCATCGGTTCCCCATCAAGTGACTGAAACAAGGCACATCCCATTGGTTCGGTGTGATTACGTGTCAAAAAAGTAAGGCTTTCTATTTAGGAAAATGGTTAGTGGAGGTCAAACTGGATGGCGATAACAATGTGGAACAATAAAATTATCTTAGAAAAAGCTCGGAGAACCTCAACAAACTAACTCCAGAGCAAGTTTTAATGAATTGGAATATGATATTGAGATCAAACAAGTTTTGTAATTGATTAACCTCTTCTCACAAGCAAGTCTTTGATTTCAAATATATACTGCGACTAGCAAGATGTACTGAATATGGATATCTGACAGATCTATACAGAAATAGAGAATGGACAGTTTTGCCACACTCTCCGTAGCCTCCTGGCTCTGCTCTTTCATGTTCCAAAGGGGTTTAATAGCTCACAAAGTCACTGGCTACATGTACTATATTTTGAGCCTTTTTAAAAGTATTTTAACCGGTTTTCCAATATAGAGAGCGTCCGGTTTCCAAACAAGGACAAGGACTGATTGAACTACTTAGAAGACTGCAAATGGTAGTTGAAGAAACTGGTGAATGTCATTGAATAAATTCTTGCGCTTTGAGTTTAAAGCACGCGTTTCAGGTTTCACTGAAAAACCTGGAATATCTTATCGTAATACTTATATTGGACCAAGATACAGAAAACAACAGTCTCACTCAGCCCCCTGGAGTGGGGGCTTTAGAATACCACTCCCGTCCTGCACGTGGCGTAACAGGCGACCAACGCACGGTCGATTCCAAGCGACTAAGCTTGAATAACTTCTCATTGGCCACCGGCTGTTGCTTGACAGGCGTATGAGCCTTGAGAAGGTGGGTTGTGGAAACCTGCATCCGAGGAAATGCGTATGAAAGGCTGATAAGCTCCATTGAGCCAACGGCAACTAGAGAGGAAATCACCTGGCTGTTGCCATAGCCGTGTGAGTCATTCCACAGTCAGCTCCTCTCCCTACCTCTCGATGGCACAATCGAGTCTCTTTTCCTTTTCTTTCTGTTCTTTCTTCCACTTCCTTGTATTTCCTTTGTGCTAATCCCGTGCTGTGAGCGGCTGGGCCGTGGGAGGTTGGTGGAGGCACCCACATGTCCACCGTGACTGTCGTCCCCCATAGCCTGGCGAACCTGGGTGTAATGTAAGCCCTATTCGGTAAGCAGCTCTGAGGAGTGGACCGTCTTTCTGCCTCTGCTTGTCACTTGTATATAGGATTCTTTCTGTTTTCTCCTTTGCATATTTCTATATATTGCTGTATATTTACGTTCTTCTCTTTTTTCTTTTGCTTCTCTCAGGGAATGGTGAAAGTAACCCGGAACCGGGTCGGGCTCTAGGGTGTTGCCTCCTCTATTGTAATATTAGGGGACTGCATGTGAACCTCGCGGAACTAGACTTTGTGTCGCGTGGTGTGGATGTCGTGTGTTGCTCCGAGAGTGATGACTGGCAGAAAGCACCACGCTGAGCTTGCCTTGGTGGGTTTTCATTCCCTTTTTCGCAGGCCGTGGGGATCGGGGCCTGAATTCTGTAGAGTGGCCGTCTATGGCCGGAGTGGATTCTGCCCTTACCGGAAGTCAGCGCACGAATGCGCCTGTCATGAGATCATTGCTGTAAGGGTGTGTCTCCGAGTGAATAATTTTTATTTACTCTCCTTATATCGGAGCCTTGCAACTGATTATTCTCTTTATGACTGATTGTTAACGGCAATGGCCTCGATCTGGACCACGGATCCCAAGTCAGCGCTTGTCTTTGTGGGAGATAATGCACACTACAGGGACTGGCTAGCATCTGCATCACCGACTGATTGTCATGGTGAGGCTGCGTTGGACTTTTGCACCTTGTCTAGTTGTGTGCAGCTAGTTCGTGGGTCCACGCATATTGCTGGTAACTGTCGGGACCTTGCCATGACTGATGTCCCGGACTTGATTTCGGTGTCAGTTGGCTCCCCTATTGGCTCTACAGACAACTCACATCTTGTTGTGTCATTGGATCTGAACCAGGTGCTTGTTAAGAGCAGGGCTAACTGAGTGGCTATTTCTCAGGAAGCAAGAGCGTTACCTTGGCGCCAGATTATTCACAGTGAGGATCCTGTCTCTGAGCTTAACGACTTGACTGTGTCCATTTGGAGAGGTTTTCCCTAAGAGGCCTATTTTTGTGAGGTCTCAGGACAAGCCATGGCTTGACGACCAGTGTCGGTTAGCTTTCGAAGCTAAACAAACGGTTTATCGGGCATGGCGGCGTTCGCGTGACCGCACGTTGTGGCAGACCTTGGTCTCGTAGGGGCGAGACCAAGGGTACGTGCACACTGAACGCGTGAAAGACGCGAGCGGGCGTCGGAGAGCGAGAGTCAAAGAGTCACGGCGTCAAAATGTTAGGATGTGAACACTGAGTCTGTCGCGAGGTCAAATAAGCCGCTTCAATTATGGGAGAACGGTAGTTCGTTTCCAGCCTTCGTGGCGTGTGGTCTGTTTTTCTTTTTCCTCTCAATCAGTTTATTCCAAATTCAAAATGAATGTTAGACGAAATAGAAAGCTTGCATTTTTAGTGTTATTAAGTGAGACTAGTCCGGCTGTCCCATCTTCATCCAGCATGTGGGTCCATCTTATTAATGAGGAGCGCGAGACCCATGCGGAATATCATCATTTGATGCCTCAACTTAGAAGCGACCCCGAAAAATTCAAAAAATATTCCAGGATGTCAGCTGAAACGTTTGACTATATATTGGAACTGATTTCTCCAGTCATCTGTAAGCAAACGACTAACTTTAGAAAACCCGTACCCCCATAGGAGAGGCTTTCTGTGACATCAAGGTAAGTTCCATCATATTTGGTTTACGTACTAGACTTTACTAAATATTTACAGGGTAATGATACAAGTGGAAATAAAGTAACAAATTTAATCGAATTATTTTAAATGTAAACAGAGGAATAAGTTTAATGCATTTAATTTAAATGCAAGCAGAATAATAAGTAGTAAAACCAGTTAATTTGCGGATGATACAAAACTATGTCATCTTACAACGAAAAGAGCCGAGATCCAACAAGACCTTGACCACCTCATGGAATGGAGTGCAACGTGGCGGATGAACTTTAATGTCGACAAATGCTCAGTAATGCACGTAGGGCTAGTGAACTCTTCCACCCCATTGAAAATGAATGAGATGGAATTGGCTATTGTCACCCAACAACGTGACTTAGGAATCACTATTACAAACAAACAACAACACAGTCAGCAAATTGACAAGAGTGTGAAAATGGCAAGCAGAGTACTCGGATTCATCACCAGAAACTTCCAATACAAGTCCAAGGACATCACCATTCCGTCGTACAAGGCATTACTGAGGCCACACTTAGAATTTGCTCTTCAATTCTCTTCGCCACATCTCTGTAAAGATATCGAAAATATGGAAAGAGTCCAACGCAGAACAACGAAACTGATACCTCAGCTGAGAAACAAATCGTACGAACGTCGCTTAAAAGAACTGGGTCTGATCTCTCTCGAGCAAAGATAACTCAGGGGGCGACTAATAGAAACATTCAAGTACTTGAATGGCTTCAACGACGTACCTATAACGGGACTCTGAAAGAGACCTTAATGATCGCTTGTGAAACAACGATCAAAAACTCAAGCATAAAGCTCGAAGAACAACCTTAAGTCAGCAGTTTTTTCCCTCTTTCATAGTCAGCATTTGGAATAGACTCCTTTCGACGTTCAAGGTGCGGAGTCGGTCAACTCGTTTAAAAATCGTCTTGACATACACTGGGAGAGACATCCTCCACAGCTAAGAACTCCTCCTCCACGAGTCGCAAGCACTTAACGGCCATAGCTTCCAAGGCCATTTTAAGCTGAGTTTTTCTCACTTCCGCTCCATCTATATATTTAAGCTCCGCATATCAGCGTCTATCGATCATGCTTGCGGGCATTCATGACCATCTCTTTGCCGGAGATTCTTCTTCCCCCCTCTTTTTGATTTTTCCCTTTTTTTCTCTTTCGTCTTCCATTTTTCCTCGTCTCATTTTCCCAGTCCTCTACATCCTACTAACATAACGGCAATAGCTAATAGAGGGCCGGGTGTTAGTGCCGGTGTCTCTTTGGGAATGGGCCTCTTGGTTCGTCTACTGCCGCCTATCTAATCTAATCTAATCTAGGTATAATAAGAAAATGACAAAATGCCGCAAATATTCAAAGTAATAAGTTTAATCAAATTGTGTAACTGCAATTAGAGGAAGAAGTATAATTCATTTATTTCAAATGCAAACAGAGTAGTCAGTATGATAAAAAAATACAAAATGCACAAAATTTGAATATTATTCGTAGGGCTAGTTAATTAGTAATAGGAGCTTGGAGAAGTGGCGTCTGGTTGATAGGATGGGGAGACTTGAGAATGGGTGCCTGGATGGGAGTAGGGGCTTTGAGAAATGGTCGACTTGCTCATGAATGATGGTTACCAACAATTTGTAAGGTAAAATGATGCATAATTTATTGAATAAAATGAATATTTTGTTTAGAATCGTCTTATAATTTAGGTTTGATTGACACTAGTCATCATCAATGTTGAATATTTCATGAAAGTACAAATTCTATATCTTACAGCCGAGTTGCAACTTAAGTTGCCAGGCTCTAAGTTTTTATTTAATACATATTATTATAAAATGAAGGTTTTGATGGCTATACAATGACCAAATAAACTATTTGAACCCAAGAATCATTCAATTTGTTAGCAAATAATTCTCGGGCTTGATGGGTTAATAAGGTATTAATGTTTGTTTCTCGGTATTTCATCATTAAAAATTATGATAAACACAATTCATCCTAAAAACCCTGTGACACTTTTCTTTTTCACTGAAATATACTTAGAAACAGTACATTAAAAACATCAACTTAGTCCCATGACTCTTTGACGCTTTGACGCTTGTCGCTTGAAATTATAAAATATAATATCTTGCCATTTGTCGCTTACAAATGGCGCTTGTTCGCTTTGGCGCTCGCGTCTAATGTGCACACTGTCTGTGCTTTCCATTCATTTTACGGAAGGATGATTTATCGCTCACTCTGATGCCCGCTCGCGTCTTTGACACGTTCAGTGTGCACGTACCCTAAGCGTGTGTATGAGGAGGCACAGCGTCGTCTGAGGCAGCGTTCCAGGAAGTCTCTACTGAGTATTGACCATCCACATCGTTGAAAGAGTGAGCTAAAGGGTTCAGTGTTCGGTGCTGAACCTTCGTAGCCGCCCCTTGTTGGTCCCGGTGGAGGTATCATTACTGATCCCTTAGCTACGGTGGAGCTTCTGTCGGCTCACTTCGACGGGTAGCAGAGCAGAGATGTGTTCTCATTGCCTCATCGATGCCACTCTGAACCTCGCTCGACCTCTTTGGCGTTCAGATCTGGTACAATAAAGGTGCTGCTTGAGGGCCTTGATTCCTATGGAGGTGTGGACCCGGTGGGCATGTTTCCTTTGTTTTATGAGCAGCTGGCTGATGTTCATCCCCTAAGCTACCCGTGATCTTCTGGTGCCTGATATGGTTAGAAAATTTTCCTTGTTGTTGGCGTACTGGGAATTTTATTCCCATTCCCAAGGGTCCAGTGTCGCCCTATGTTACCAACTATCGACCCATCACACTGACGCCTATTTTGTAGACGGTGTTCGAGAAATTTATCGTTGGTAAGCTTGGTCGTTTCGCTGAGGTTACGGGGTTGCTGCCTGCTGGTCAGTTTTCCTACAGAAATGGCTTGGGTTGTTGCGACGCTCGGTTGTCGGTGTCACACCGTTCACAGTCTGCGCTAGATTTGTAGGTCGGAGGCACGCCTTGCCCAATTGGACTTTGGCGCGGCGTTTGAAAGGGTTAACGACAGGGTTCTATAATACAAGCTGGAGTCCTTTGGTGTGGGTGGCAGGGTTCTGTCAATCATCCGCGATTTTGTTTCTGAGCGAACGCAGAGTGCGTCTGTTGACGGTGTTTTGAACGCCTCTGTCGCGGTGTTGTCTGGCGTTCCTCAAGGAAGTGTGTTTGGCTCGCTGTTGTTCGTTCTCTTTACTAGTGACATGTTCTCTTCGCATGAAAACACGATGATCAACTATGCCGACGATTCCACTTTGATAGCAGTGATACCTAATCAGTGCCTGCGTAATGCTGTCGCCGTCTCTGAATAGGCAATTGTCACGCATTAGTGCATGGTGCTCGGCCCGGAGTATGAAGCTGAATGCCAGTAAGACCAAGTCGATGATTGTCAGTCCGTCTCGCACACTTGTACCGCAGCATCCCCAACTGGAGATTGATGACACTTTGCTTGAGGAGTCTAGCTCCTTGCAGATTCTGAGTGTTGTCTTTGATGAGAAGCTTACTTTTGAGCCGCATATTAGGAGGTTTGTGTCCCGTGCTTCCACTAATATTGGGCTCCTGCGTAAGGTGAATTCTGTGTTTGGTGGCAGTGAAGTTGTCCGCAGATTTTCTCATGATTATTTTCCGCCTGTGTTGGAGTATTGCTCACCGGTCTAGGCTTCAGCTGCTGAGACTCACTTGCGTCTGTTGGACCGACTTGTTATAGTTCAGCCAACAGGCTGTGCACTGCTAATGATCTGGTGAACCTGACCCAAAGGAGAAGGGTAGTAGAGCTATGTATGTTTTATAAGGTGTACAACAATGAGAGGCATTATTTTGTATTCTTCTCTCCCTGCCTTCAAGGTCTTTAGGAGAGAGACACGTTCTGCGTGCGGAGTGCACTGTTTCACGTTGGAGGATTTTGGATGTCAAACTAATCAGTTCGGTCGGTGCTTCGTGCCCTGGTCGGTTAAGGTTTGGAATTTGTTGCCGGCATCTGCTTTCGGTCGTATTGGCCTGCAGGCCTTTACGTCAGCTGTTAATGGCTTTTTGCTGAATTTCCTTTAGTAGCGTTTTGGGCTTCCCGGTGTTGCAAGGTGCTTCATTTTGGCTGTATTACCTGTCCGTGGGAGCTCAAGCATGAATTTTTATTAATAATAATCATAATAATAATTAAGTCTATCCGTTTCGATTAAGTGTCTTATAGTGCTGTTAGTATCAAGAGACTGAGGCCATATTCAAATGGTTATAAATGGAAACTTGTTTGCAATTTGGAAAACTTGACAAACATTTTAACGTGCCTGGCAAACAGATTCTCTTCGATAACCCGTAGGAAGAAAACGAATGCTCTTTGTGGTACATAATAAGAATTTGGCCTTAACGTGCCAAAACGAATACTCTAATGTTCGACCTTTAAAGAAAAATACAAGAAACGAACTTGCAACTAAAAAGTGCTCCTTGAGCCAATGCTTTTCAGTTGCAGGATTGCTGTCCATATTCCCTGCTGGTGCTCCATCTAAAAACGACTCAAACAAGAGCCTGGCACGCATTAAGTTGAGCCCCAGACAGAAATATTGGTGCAAACTTTCAGTCGAAGTTTGCTTCTGGAAAAACGTCGATAAATTTGACTAATCGCAGAGCACCTCTGAGAAGCAAAGCTCCAGGCTAAGAATGGTTGTTCCGTTGTCAATAACAAGCATTGTAAAGTAAATCTCAATAGGTTCAGCCTATTTGAGCAGTACTGTGCGCTTTCTGGTTATTTGAGCTGAAAATTGGGCGGGGGGTAATGGATTCTTCTGAAGAACAAC
>LQNS02277221.1:2085575-2102904 GCA_001587735.2 Parhyale hawaiensis | reverse complement strand
AAACATACCCGATGGATCAGGGCCCCCATATGGGTCCAGGTCAAGAAGAAGGCGGTGCACTTCAGAGGATCTGAAAGCAAAACCAGAGAACCTCGGCTCGGAATCACATGCTAAAGGAATGTGCACAGGGTCCCGGCTCTGCTTCCCATCAAAGTAGCGCAACAAAAGGTCCGCCTTGGCAGCGGGGTCCGCAACAAGATAACCGCCAGTACCAATTAAAGGAGGTACAGAAGAGCTCACACCAAGCGCAGCGCTCTTCAAGGTGGACCACCACTTATGTGGGCTAACAGACGAGGCTAACAACTCCCTGGACCTCAAATTACTCTAATGGAGACATGGCTGTCTAAGGATGTTGACTGTGCTTTCAGTATGCATGGCTACGTACAACAAAGTATATACCGTAATAATGTTTGTGGAGGTATTACTATTTATGTTAACGAGGAGTGGTGTGCCCGGCAAGTTACTGAACTATCTCAGATCTCGGAAATTAATGAAGTTTTAACCTTGGAATTAAGTAATAGGTGTACTACATTTATTCTTGCTTGCTTTTATTGCTTTCCCGCTGCAACCGTTTCCGAGTTCATAAGTTAGGTACATGATAGATAAATTTTTCCGTTTGCTGCCTATTGATAGGTCAACAATCCTATGTGGAGATTTTAACATTAATATTTTCAACCCTCTTGACTTGAATATGATCCGCGAATTTATTTATGTTGTGGTAGGACATGACTTTTTCCTATGATTTCGTTGCCTAGAAGGATATCACCGGAAAATAGTCGTACAAAATATTCATTACTGGATCATATCTGGAGCAGTTCCAATTTCAATGGTAACGAGCAGTGTGGGGTGGTGGTTGCTGACATCACTGATCACCAACCTGTTTACGCAGTTTTCAATGTTGGTCGTTCAAATGAAGAGTATGATATGCATAGGAATTTTGAGAACCAAGAGTTTGTTGGTCGTTTCGTGAGCAGCGTTACGGATATGGAATTGTCGGCTGCATGCGGTGCTGATCCGGGTGAGGAACTAGAGCGGTTACTTTCTAAATTGTACCAGGCCTATCAGGCAGCTTTTCCGCTTAAAAGAGTGCAGTCACGACGACCTGGTGCCAGGTGGGTTACAAGAGAGATAAAAGAGCTCAGTAAGAAAAAGCATAGGTTATTCAGTTTGTACCGACGAAATGCCATACGTAAACGTTCCTATATAGCGTACAGAAATGTTTTTAATAGTTTAGTTCGATGCTTAAAGAAAGTTTATTATCATAATGCAATCAAACATGTTACTGGAGACCATAAAAAACGTGGAAAATCATCAATGACCTCCTGGGTAGGAAGGTAGCAAATCCTGTTCGAGAGATGAGGGTGGATGGGAATGTTGTTCGAGGAACCGATCTGGCTAACCACCTAAATGATCACTTCTCAACAGTTGCAGATAACCTAGTGCAATATTTACCATATAATGATGTGCAATACAATTTGTCTAGTCCCCGAATTGAAACTCAGTGCAGTTTTATTCCAGTTACCTGTGATGAGATTGCATATAATTATAGTAACTGCGATGGCGAAGAAAAGAATGCATAAAAATGAACTACAACCTAAGCACTTGCTAAGAATTTTACCGCATATCAATAATTATCTGTTCTATTTTTAATCAATGTCTTAATTTAGGAATTTATCCCGAAGTTCTTAAAATATCTCGAATAATTCCTCTACATAAATCTAACAGTAAAGACTTAGCATCTAACTACAGACCCATATCAACGCTATCCATATTGAACAAAATACTGGAAAAATTGATTCATTCACGTTTAACGCAATTCTTAAACACACACAATATTTTAAATAACTTTCAGTGCGGGTTTAGAAAAGGCAGGAATACAACGCATGCTATTTTACCCTAGTTCATGATTTGTTACCGGCTTTTAAAGAAAAAACTTATACCATATACTTATTTTTGGACTTGAAAAAAGCCTTTGATACCGTCGACCATAAAATACTATTGAGAAAATTGTTCCATTACGGTATTAGGGAACAATCCAATTAGTTGTACGCGAGTTACCTGGAGAACCGAATGCAATAATTAGTAATTGATGAATGCAATTCTTCTAAGAAAACTGTTTAAATAGGCGTGCCCCAGGGCTCAGTCTTTGGTCCACTTTTATTCAACATATATACATCAATGACATGTGTTTTGATAGTGCTCGTTGTTTACTATTCGCCGATGATGCTGTTTTTTATATTAATGATCATTCATTACAGTCTGCGCTACAAAAAGTGCAAATCTTTATCCATGATATTTCAGAGTGGCTCACAGTAAATAAGTTGACGCCTAACACCGATAAAACTAATCTGATGCTTTTTACTTCTACCAAAGTTACAGAATTACCCGACCTATATTTCAAAGGCTCTAAACTTGAATGGGTAAAATCTTTTAAATATCTTGGAGTCATAATCGATGAGAAATTGAAATTCTCGCAGCATGTAACTTCGTTCTACAACAAGTTGAGTAAGTCAAAAGGTATAATTTATTCATTGTCTCGTTATTTACCGAAAGATACGTTAATTACATTGTACTATTAATTGTTTTACTCACAACTTACTTATGGAATTGTTATATGGGGTGGGGCCACTGATAATATATTAAAGGGTGTTAGAACGATGATGAATGACGTTCTTAGAATCATATTGAGAGTCAAACGTGATCAACATAATAGACCGATGGTCTCTACGAACATTATGTATAAGAATTTAAATTTTCTCAAGTACGATGATATCTACCGTTATTTCCTAATTAGATTTGTGCGCATGGCTATTTCTGGTGAAAACACATTTTATGAGTCATTTTAGAGATTTAGTTGTTGACCAGCGTTATCATTTTAGAAACAACCGTTTTAATCTGCCAATGTTAAGGCTGGATATAAAGAGACGATCTGCGTTATTCCAATATATTAAAGCATTTAATGATCTTCCAGAAGCTCTGATTGAACCCATGTCTAGTAAAGAATTCAAATGTGGATTTAGAGAGTTCTGTTTTGATAGATATACTGTGTAAATGTCATGTGCCCAATAAGCTGCACTAGCTTTTAGGGGCTTGTTTCTAGAGTTTAGTTTCGTTAATTTGAAGTTTAAATTGTTTGTATATGATTCAGAAACAATAAAGGTGTAAAGGTGTATGTTTATAACGTTGATTTTGCTAGGTTTTTCATCGTTATTTGATTTCAGTTCTTGGCGTTCATTCTGTTTTGGCTGTTTACATTTTCAGTCAATGAGTTGTTCCAGGAGCCTACCTCCCACAGTTATGTAGGATTTCCTATACTCTTGGTGGAATCCGAGGTGCTCTTGGCACTCCATGCTGCACTTTTTCTATATAAGTCTCCATGGACGAGATCTTTTCGTACAGTGTCTGTAAAAAATTTCGTATATTTTGCAAATCTCTCCTCACATCTTGATTGTATGCACTCATATCACGGTCATTCGTGGTGATATCTCTTTCCGCATTGTACTGGTGGTCATTTTCTCCGTACTTGTTTGCTCGTACATGATTTGAGTTTTGCCATGGTCTTCCAGAATTTTCGCCTCATTCAGCGTGGGTGTGCCTATGGTGGTCAGTGGGGCCTGCTGGAATGGTTCATTTCATATGTAATTCCGAACATGTGGTAACAAAACACGTGCCATTTCTGAATTATTCTTGGCACAACAGGGCATGAAAGAAATTGCATTCTCCTTTTGGGCTGCAACCTTGTCTGCCGTATTTCATGAACCTAAGGCACCTCTTTGGGTGGAAAATTTTGCCCCCTCTGCCTGAAATTCCATATTTACACAAGTTTTTTGGCATAGTAGCTGCAGATTCTTGGTTCCTTTTCGTTTTTGGGTAACTATAGTATAGCAAAAAGAAAAGTAAGACAACAATGAGCAAGTTAAATATCAGTTCTGTGATATGAATCTTGTTCGTCCACATCAAAATTGCTTGAACGATTTTCTGGTGTTCACACTCAGTGAAATTGTTGCAGTTATGCAAAGTCTTGCCAGGCATGCAAACTACCATTCTCAAAACTAGGCATCGTGTATTTGGTACAGGACGCAAAAAACACAAGAATAAGTATCCTGGGATGGAATGACACATGTCCGTGAGCTCCACACAGCTCCAGCAGACTAGCGTGTATCTGTTGGAGGGATGCAGGCAGGCCGCGCACAGGTCGTCCAGGCCAGGAGAAGAATTGACTGCACAATTTGTGTCGCACTGCGCTCAAGCAAGTGCGTAGATGTGAAAATGAGATTAGATCACAAAAGCTGTCTGGCAAGCTAACGCAAAATAAATCCATTGATTTTTGAAAGAAATAAAAAGTCTGAACCCAAAAGACAGCACCGTTACACAATCAGTGAATGGAGTCACCGGAGAATGTAACAGGGGAATTTTGGAGAGCCCAATATGTCGGTATTTTGAATTTTTTTGCAATGATAATAAAAGTTAAGTTGATAGCATTCGAGAATGATTTTTTTGCCTCTAATAAACAGTGCACCGTATGTGAAGTCGAGGCTTGCCAAGCTCTAGAAAGGTTGAAGAATAGCAAAGCGTCCGGCGCTGACTATATTCCCCTATAGACTTGTAACTCTCCTTGCGCTTTTTCTCACCGGGTGCTTTACTTTGTGTTTCCTCCCGGGTGAGTTAGTGGAGGACATAATATTACTGGTTATAACAACACAAAGCAAAATGTGTGATAGACATGAGCAGTTATTGCCCCATAGCAGTGGCTACGTCTCTTCCGAAAGCGGTACAACTAGCGCTTCAGACACGAATGGGATGGTGACTACAGCTTACCAGTTTGGATTCAGAGCAGAGCATGGAACAGAACCTGAAACAGGTGATAAATAAGTTCATCGACAGTGGATCTATTATGTGCCTGTGATTTCTTGATGCTGTAGGGTTGCCCTTGACTGAGTTCCTGATTGACCTCTATTTCAGAGTTTGTTTGAGAAGAAATTCCTCCTTTTATTGTTAAGACGCTGAAGTATTGGATTCACACTGAGAAACGCTTTGTGAAATGGTGAGCTCCAACGTCATCAGCGTCTCATATGACTAAACGACGTACGACGCGGAGGCTTATTCTCCCAGTTCTCCTCGATATCTTTATTGGTAGAATCCACACGCAACTGAACGCAGCTTGAGTGGGGTGCAATATGAGCGGTAATACAGTAAATGCGCTCACTAATGCTGATGATATGGTGTCTGCCTCTCTCAATTCCAGCGGACTTTGAAAACTGCTGTCAACTTACGAGAACGAAGCTAGAAAACTGTGTATCTAGTATAATGCGGTTATGACTCTCTGCGTGTGCATTAAACCTCGGAGAAGTTACCTGCTCACTGATAAAGTCACGCGTTTCTATGGTGTCGATCTCTCTTACGTGAACAGTCTCTCTTACCTGTGCCATAAAATCACCAATGACTTTCACCAGGATATAGAAGAAGAAACACGACAGCTCCACGCAGTGGGCAACATGCTAACAAGGGAGTTGGTCACTGCTTTGAAGAGGTCAAGTGCCAGCTGTTCCGGAGCTATTACTATTCCCTGTATTGAAACCCGCTTTGATTGAACTTGAAGCAGACGTCTAAATTGGACAACTACGAGTAACCTATTATATAACATAAGTACTTCGCCGGCTGATGAATATGTTCAGGTCAATTGGTGCGACTATGATGTTTGTTTAGAAGTGTATCTACTGTCTCAAAGTTCAGACAAGGAAATGCGGTGTCAGTCTCCAGATCATGATAACAAAACCTGTTAACACCCACTGAAGGGGATCCGCAGAGACCCTGGATACAAACTAGCTTCGTTGTACACCCGATGGCAGTGCATGCCGCTACCACGCCGGCCGGGGCAAACATTGGGGCGAAATGCAATGTAGTTTGTCATGGAGGCAACATTCAGGTTCTCGTCTTATGTAACTTTCATGATAAGCTGTGTCCCCTGCACTAGTTCCAAATTCCTATCTGTACCTAATAAAGTGTGTTATTTATTTTTCTTCATTTATAACTTAGCTCTGGAAGTCGAATTGTTCCTGGTTGAGTTGTTTGCGACATAGTCTACCTAGGTAGAGACTTGCCTGTTCGTGCTCAATTATTAATCCATTCAACTGTCTCTCTGCGTCCTTATAATTAAATATATTTGGTTAAAGCATTTGTTACTTTGCGTGAGGCTTCTTTGTGTATAGTCTCACACTCAGTCAATTCTACTATCAAGCGTTGATAAATTTGTGAGAGAGGTCGTGCACGTACATCAATCCACGTGTGAACTATCAAGAAGGTGGGTAAAATAATTTGTTTCCCGTTACTTTTAATAGAACGAGTAGAATGCTATATTCGTATCCTGATTAAGAAAACAGAATAAATCTCCAACGATTACTGAAGGAATCTGCATCACTCGGTATTAAAGTTGCAACAACTTCTTTGATTCTATTGAACTGTTTAGAGTTATAGAGAGGAGCTATAAGTATATCTACAATTCCAGCCCTTTCCAGACACGAGGTCTCCACTGAAAGACTTCATAAAGGCAGAGCTAATTAGAAAGAAGTTTTCTAATCAACAGGATCTAGAAGGAATTGTCCAAAACTCTGAAAGCCGGCTCATCATGAGGGGTTACCAAACCACGCAGGAACCATAGTATGAGCCGTTTTAATTTTATGTTCTAAAACCGATGTAGAGCCTACTACAGAGTTTACTCCTTTAGCTGGCATTGGGGGACCTGCTCAACTGAGTAGCATTATTAATTGAAGTCATAGACCTCACCACACATTTACTGGACACTGAAATCGGACCTCTCGCAATTGCAATTGGGCCTGGAGGCCGATTTATGTAAGTGTTAATAAAATGAGTTCTAATAATCACAGGCCTCAAACAAAGATTTGTTTCTTCGTCGTACCCTAACGAATGCGTTGCTGAGCGGGGAATCTAATTCACAATCACATATCTTCAGTAGGCGATACACATCATACCTTCGCAAACAAAGAAACATAGAAAATTCGTTATAATTTCTAGGAATATTAAAATTTTATACAAAAAATTTGCTCATAGATTCCACACGTGATGTACTTTAATATTACACTCAATGGAGATTTTTTCAATAGCGGATTTGAAACAATAACCTCAGAAATTGATGTATGTAGATCTTATGGTAGACCTCATCCCAATAGCCGCAACAAAAGTGAGGTTAAGAAAACCATTTACCTTTGATGATACTTCGGATGAGGTCCAAGTGACGTTATGCACGGAACCTATCTTGTGCAGAGGTGATGCTGCAGTCCGTGACCAGTGGGTTGGCTAACAGCGAGTTATCCCCACAGTTCACGTAGCCGCTTATAGCATCTGACACTTTCAGTAAGTATGCGTCCAGTAAGTGTTTAAATTTCGCAGTCTCAGTACCGGTGAAATTTCGAATGTGACGAAGCATTTTGTTGCATAATCTCGCCACTGGGACCACGAAACTTTTAGAAAACTTTGTGGCTATGGCATCACCACCAGTTTTGGTCGGAATGCGCACTTCACAAGTGCGACCAATACGGTTTGAGTGTGGCCTGTATTCGCCCATTGACGTAGACAGTAATTCCTTCTAGAATTTACCAAATATATATGATCGCAAAACGCTCGAATCTCCTTTGAATTGAGTACATTTGAAGTTGAGAGAGTCTTTCGTGATCGTTTAAATCTTTCATGCCTCGGATTTTGGCAGTGAACGATCTCTGGATAGCTTCGAGGAGCTCTAAGTCTTTTCATTTGCTTGGCATCCAAAGAGGTGAGCAATATTCAATCCTTAGCAGTATAAGTTGTTTTCACAAGGTGAGCATTGTATTTGCCTCTCGTGAAGAGAAATTTTGAAACACCCATCCGCTCCACTTCTTGCCTATGGTAACAACTCGAGCCACATGATCTTCATAAGTGGCATTAACTTTTCACCCCAAGATCCCATAAAATTTGCTTTCTTTCGATTTCGCCCCCATCTCTCGTCGTGTACGACGTAGATTCAGTTAGGGAGAAGTTTTTCCGTATTATAAAAGTTCAAATTTTGATTCGTTGAAGGTCATGTTTTTAACCGATGTCCAGTGAAAGATGTGGTTAGATCTAGTTGCACATTCCGTACGTCTGCCATTGATTGTACCGGTGCTAATATCCGTGTGTCATCAGCGAACGATGAGGGAACGGCAAGCTTGCATTGGTGCCCCATATCATTTATCATGGTGAGGAAGAGTATTGGACCAAGCACGGTGCCTTGTGGGACTCCACTGAGTACCGGCTGTCGTTTGGACACTTAATTATTTATAATTACACTTTGTATTCGGTTTCTCAGGAAAGCTTTGATCCATCTAAGATATTTTCCACGGATACCCATGTTGGAGAGTTTGAGTAGCAGTATTCCATGGTCTACTTTATGGAATGCCTTGGCTAAATCTAAATATATTACGTCCACACTTTTGCCTTGGCATAGTAGGTCGAGAATAGAGTCATAATGCTCAAGCAGGTGCGAAGTGCCTGAACGTTTATGGCGAAAGCCATGTTGACTTGATGCAAGCAGGTTATTGTTTTGTAAATGATGTACGAGGTGTTTTCTAAGCGCCCTTTCAAACGTCTTCACTACGCGGCTGGTCCGGGAGACAGGTCTATAGTTGGCTGGATCTATGCTATTTCCAGTAATGTTAAAAAAAAGGAAATGAAACCACAGCAACACCCCATTACCTACCGTCGGGCTACCGATGATCTAAATATGTATGTTTAGCTATGAGATTAAGATACCAAGACAGCCAGTAAATGATATTAAAACACAACAATGTATGGCTGTTGCAACCCTTTATTATTGGAACCATGTAAAGCTGCACATCGTGATTTTCAATATCATTTCGCGTAACAGCCTAGGTATATTACACCGCTTTGCGGTTGCCTACGTTATATCACTCTATGGATTCCTATGTTGCATCACTTTTTGGTTGCCTAAATTGACACACATCACGATGGCCAGAGTAAAATCACTTTACGGTGGCCTACATTATACCACTTCAGGGCGGCCAATGATATAGCCATCACTTAATAGCTGTCGAAGCTACATCACTTCACGGTTGCCAATGCAATATCAATTCACGGCTGTCAATGCTGAATAAGTTCACTGCTCTCAAAACTACATCACTTCATGGCGGCCAATGCTTTATCATACAGATCACTTCTCGGCCGCCAATGCTACATCACTTCACGGCTTCCAATGCTAGATGACTTCACAGCTTCCAACGCTAGATCACTTCCTGGCGGCCAGGGCTTCATCACTTCACTGCTAATAGGGCTCTATCACTTTATGGTTGCCATCTGCTCCAACTCACCTTGCAGCTCTGCTGTCTGTTCTGATTATCTCGCTTAGCCCATAGCTATACCAAATAAATTTCAATAACAACCCCATCAGCTGTTTACTCGGATTTCATTACAAATCGAGCATATCACGAATTTGAGGGCTTCTGTTCTATGGAAAACGACTGCTTATTTCACTAACTATTGCGAAAATGTTTACTGCAAATGTCAAAGGATGTCAAACAGTTGCTCTACGTACCGTAATTACATTTCAAGTTTCAACATTTTTGTGAATTTGTCTCGCATAGAAGTATGTACAGATTTGCTAGTCATTACTGAATGTAAAGGAATTAAATCAAATAGCCTAAAAATGTATGAAAAAGTAATGGAAGAGCTTACGAAAATGTGTCTACGGCACCGTGCAATCAGGCCTAATTGCGGGACCGAAGTCTGCCATACGGGCCAGTGTCCAGTCAATGTATGGCGTGGTCTATGTTGGAGTAAATAAACTGGACTCGTCAGTTAGAAACAAAATGCACCACCAGCCGATACTCCATACTTTGTACTTTATAGACCCTAGAAACTCACTCTCCATACAAGAAAAATGTTAGCGTCCCTACAATCCGCGATTAACCCTGAAAGCACTAACCTCGGGTATTCCATACCCAAAGACTACGCCAGCTTCATGAGCTCTCTGCCATACCTTATTACTACCCTGATGAAGATATGATCAGTGCTGTAGGGTGGAGGGAAGCAGGCTAAAAATTGGCCGAACCTGAAGGCTTTGTCAAAATGCAAGTGTCCATCGGCGAGCTTGCCCTTTGGCCGGGGCCACTATGTATTTAGCCTGACAACCTGAAGCAAAGATGCCACACTCGGACGTCATTTATGCTACCGATTTGAAATGTGTTTTGAAAAGGACCGCGAATTGCACATCCTAGCAACCACTTGGGCGTACAAACATACACGTGGCTCCGCCATTAGTAGCATTTATTTGCATTTGTCAATGTTCAACACTCACTCTCTGGCGTACTAGATACCACACAATGGAAGGTGGGGGACGGGGTGTAAGCAGCTCACACAATCCTATATACCACAGTCAAGAAGAAAATATGAAAAATACGTTCACTTGATGCAAGCATATACAGCAGGCATAGTCGTATTCATTCTTATAGTCATATATTTTCTTAGGGGCATACTTAGCGACCTTGATTATTTACAACACATCTGTGGGTCGTAAAGTGTTCAGTCTGTTCGTTCATACTTAAAATAGGCAAAAGTTACAAAGTTATCTTAGAGTCAGGGAGCTCGGAGAGCATGCACATCACCCAGCAGATAATACTGCATTCAAGCAAATACTTCTCGATGCCCTCAGTGCGTTTGATTATTATGAACGGCGAAATTTAGTTCACATCTGCATTATTTTTTCATGGTTAGCGTTAGAAAACATAGACGTAATCCTAGATAATATGGCAAGCAAGAGTTGTCAGCGACAAAGGCAGAGCTGTGACCGCAGCGTAGGCGGGGCAGGGAGGGGTCGCCTGCATTGCAGTTTTGGCTGGTCTCCAAACTAGCAAAATCGATTGTGCCGTCGCTTCCATACAAGATCAAGGTCTGCCTCGGCCGACCGCGCCACTGGCAGCAGTGCCAGCGGAAGCCAAGAGAAAACAGAACTCCAGCTTTATTATCTAACAAAAGATTATTTTACACCGTGCATTAGGTGAAGCTATAGCTGGACCGCTTGCTTCTCTGGTCTATACCGAGGACTTCCTTTAGAGCTATTTATCAACGTATTCGTAGAAGTAACGACCATGACCACGTGACGTCACAAGGCCATTCATCTCAGTGTATGACAGCTTGGGCACTCTTCGTGCGTTAATCTGTTCCGTTCCATCATCCATGTGTAGGCTCCAATGCACCATCAGTGGGGACCGCAGCAGTGTATATATAGCGTCTGTCATACTGATGTACGGCCGGGGCCGCACTATACAATCTCTCACCTACTCTACCCACGGATGTTCAATGTGCATGCCATCCCAATACAAATTAAAAACTGGTATTCAAGATACCAGTGGAGGGTACTTACGTCGAACGACGTACGAGCTAAACGTCCGTACACAAATTGAGCGTGCGATTACATACCGTGGTCCCGAGATTAGAGGGTCATTTATAGATCCAGGAGCTTTAGTGCGCGTTATGAAGAAGTGCAGGCACCCAAATTTTGGGACGGTCCTACAGAATCCGTTTTCGTTACTGGTATTCTAAATGCCCCGCAGCAAACGAAAGTCGAATCACGGGAACGTTTCTCGAGCAAAAAATATATCCGTGACCCTAACTAGAGCTGAAAGTGCCTGAACAACTCATTGTAACGTACCTCTGTGTGAGCATAAACTGACTCGAAAGTGAGAGAGATAGTTGAAACTGTGCAATTGGCACTTACCTTATAGTGGAATAACTGTCGTGGCGACTCAGATTTTAAGTAATTGTTTGGACAGTTTAATCCAGGACCAGCTGATGCGTTAAGTTCAGTGTTATTAATGAAACTGACCAGGCTTTAACTGCAGAGTGGTAAAGCTAACGATAAGAACTTTTCCTTTATCTGCATCTTATGAAACATCACTTATGAGATTAAATGATAATCATATTAGCCTTGCAAGGCTTAGTTAATTAGAAACGGAGACTAAAAACAGTAATGCCTCAGTGCGTATACAAGTGCAGTTCAATGTCGACAGAGGTAATGCTGTTGGTGATTACTTAACACTAGCGTTTATACACAGCACCCATACCTACAAACCGGTGAGCACTTGCGTCGACAGTTTACGAGTTGGTACCCGGCTTGAGCTTGCGTCGGAACTACCATAAATGATCATCCGATGGACTATTTAATAGACCGGCCACTATGAGAGTCGAAGGTTTCAGAACTTCCTCAGACTTTGTCATTCGTTATCGCTTTGTGACCTCTCAAAGATCCCAAACATTCTGTCTTAAATGAACTAAGATGTAAGCACCAATGAATTTTAACTCTACGTACATTTGAAAATCTTATAGCCTGTTGTATGTACAAGACGCGAATATCTATTTCACGTGCCTGAGGCAACGTAATGTTCCCGTGTTTCGATTCTCGTGTGCAGAGGGGGCTTTTTGCCAACTAAGAAAGTAGCATAAAATCGAAGTGTTATGCGGAAACCGGTTATAGTAATTTGCATTCGGGTTTGCTTAGCTAATCTGTTGTCATTGGCGGTTAGTCGCACGCAAACTAAAAACACATCGGATATTTTTATTGGTAGATGCATGAGCCACTTCGGCTTGAACGGAACTCCACGTCTGGCGAGCCAGGCAGAGGAAGCGTCTTCTCTGTCCATCGTTAGGCGCCACTAGGGACCCGTCGCGCTGCTCAGCTGGCGCAAATACCCGACGGGCCTCACTGCTGGCGCTTAATTTGTTAGACGAACGTGATTGCTTCCAGTCACGCCAGCGCGCCGTCGTAATTTCTCCAGAGAGGGAAAACTTCGTTGCTTTTCGAGCTTCAGGACTTCGCTCCAGTCTTATGTGCAAAATGCTGAGCTGTGATCTGCATAGCGAATGGGACGGCTGTGCAGTGCTTCCGGAACCAGCATTGGAATGCTTTCGCGGACAGTTAGTAATCCTACATATTCCAAGGAAGCATATAGAACAAGTATCTATCTACTTAGACCTCCGTATCATTTTACCGCTATGATTTTACAATGGCAAGGATTAGTTACACAGCGTGTGTTTGCAGTGTGATTTATTACGCTTGCCTGTGCGAGTAGAGAGAGATCACCGGGCAAACGCCAAACAGTGAGAAATGATGAAGCAAAACATAGTAATGACGCAAGGTCGTGGCAGACGTTGCCCTGGATGTTGTGATAGCTGCAGGGTGACCAGTGGTACCAGTGGTACCAGTGGTACCAGTGGTACCGATCAAAGCATATTTAGCCTCAGGAAGCTGAGAAAATTGTGTGTGAAGAGTGTAGCCCAGGGAAGTGCGATTGAATGCTATACAAACGTAACGCAGCAGTCCTTATGCTTTCGTGTTACGCTTTCTCGCATGCTTGGTGTAACACTTTGAAACAATCCCTAAATGTGGATGGTGCTGTTTCTCCAATGTGCGGGAAGAGCTGAGTTGCATCTGACGAAAGAGGCTCGTGTGGACTTGTAATTAGTTTTTATTCTACTTTATATTGAAAGACTATTCGTTGGTTGCTTAGTTGCTTTGTCTCTCCATCCCGGACTGAAGGATTTGGATAGGAGAAAATTCTCTACTGAAAAACAGGGAGATACGATGGCAGGAAATTCGGGTCTCGCTCTAATGCAGCAGATATATATGTATATAGTTTCCCGCAATATGCTCGAGATACTGCATTTTCCGAAGCCCTCTTCTCTTAGAAAAGTAGCTTAGTACCTACATTTTTATGCCCTTATTTTCAGCGTGGGAGATGAATCTCAATCTTTGATGGAGCTTTCGTTCTCGTCGATCATAATTCAACGCTTACTTTTTCTTTAGTTCAGACATAACCCTGAGCAGAAGACACTACATTTTTATTCATACTGTCGTAACATTTTAATTCATATAGAGACACTATTTAGTATCCAGGAAATGCTACTGAGCGATTTCGATTCTTTTGGTCGAACTATACTTTCCTGATGCTGGTTAAGTTTCAAGAAGTTACACAATAAAATTTGTGCGACTTTGTTGGCAAAAAGAAAATTTTTGTCCCAGAACTCGTGATAGCATCAATCACAACTTTCGTTAATTTGACAGAATATCAAGTCTACAAGTATGATGCATAGACTGCTGCAGCAAAATCCGTGCCAAATGCAAGAATAAGAAAAAAATTCATCACAAAGTCATTGCAGTCCTATATGAAGGCTGGTTACACTACTAATCCAACCAACATAATAAACACCAACGCGTGTTTGTATATTTATCTTTGTATCTTTTCCTTTACACTCGTAACAAAATACTACCGCATGAAGTAGAAAAGGTTGGAGATTTCGGCAATTCTGTTGCTCTCTGATTAGTGCTGATCAATGAAAATAATTAGACCAGGTGCGAAAGCTGATCAAAATGTGGAATCCTTACCGTCATTCTCAAAACTAAATGCACTTTTTGCTCTGCCAACGTTGAAATCCAAGCAATCGAGGTATCTACATCTACTCTGCGCTGTTATGGATTTTGATTTTTACTTGCTTCCTACATCGAAAATATACTTCTCATTTTACAGAGCAGTTGATTAGTGAAGCAGAGGGGAGGGGGGGGGTGGGTAGATTTATTTCAGGTTGTAGTAGAAATTATTTTTTTCAATTTGCCTTCTTTTTTGACGAAATAGCTCTCAATATTTCGATCGATCGAAGTTTTAGTATTGCATACGTGGGTTGCGCAGCCAAAACTTTAATTGAGCTATATTTGAGGGGTTACTGAGGGAAACTCCTTTTTTTTGCGTGTCATCCAAGCGATTAAAAGTTCAACCGTTCAGCCTTGATAATCCTTGATAATCATATTAGTAACAAATGTATGACGATGAAGAGAGTGTCATCATAACTTTCTGGCTGTTATTTTTGACGGCGCTGGTAGTCTAATTAAAGAATAATTCAGCTCGTTCATCCCCACGTTCTATCCTTAGTTGGTTCATTAATTGGTGCGACCGTTAAGCTTACAGTTTTATATATTGAAAAATTAGAGTATCCTTAATACAAATTTCGGAATGGAACACCATGACTAAAGTTTAAATCTACGCTTCAACTGTACAAGATTTAGAATCTTACTTGTAACATAGCCTCACATTTCATACGGGTCTGAGAAACATAACATTGATTACCTCAGTCAACGAGGTTTCGTTTTTGTCGTGTTTGTTTGTCATAATGTTTATTCGCAGTATAACTGGAATAGTTATGAATGGATCTTTAAGAAAATTAGAGAAACTATTAATAATTTCATAAAGCACAGCTGATTAGATTTTGGTGTTGATACAATAAAAATCATGGTTTCAGAAGCAATTTCAATTTTCGTTACCATTGCCATGCTTGGCGGAGGTATGCGCTCTCAGAGTGCTCTAGTTAAGAATGTTTTTCTTTTGTAAAATTTCCCCAGGTTCCAGCTAGGGGTAATAATACACGCTATTGTAAAGTGTATCATGCAATAAATTTTACGGATGAATGATAATGTCAACGTTATTGTATCGTGTATTGTACCAGTAACACCGCATGTTAGGTACGAGTGAAGAGAAATTTCTTGTTTTGCTGCCCCGTTGATAGGTACTGAATTAAATTTAATATTTCTGTGAGGCAAATCAACTGCATATAAGATTCCATTTAAACTTACATCAAAGACGTTAGACAAGACGATCGTCGGCATCAAAGTGAGGCACAACCACTGTTAGAGATGTCCTTTTTTCCAAAGGTCACGGCACCTACCTCGAGAAAGAATTAAGTTGCCATTCTATGCAGATTTTAGCAAGGCAGGCTCCACCATTAATTCAGGACTGTTTTATAAATAATCAAAGACGGTGGAAGAAAGAAAGGAGCAGCCGCGTAATTCATAATGAAGAAACTCTTGCGAAAAAGACGAAAATATTCTTGACTTCTTGAAGCAGTTCAGGTAGAAAATTTTAAATTTTTAAAAACTAGTCTTTTATGGGTAAAGTTATAAAAGAAGAAAACTTCTAATTAGGTCGCCGTGGAAAAATTTCGATTCGTTAACTCTGCACAGAAGTAAAGGAGTTAGAGCAGTAACAGTATGGCCCAGACTGTTCTACAGAAGTTGCGGTGGAGTTGTGTACGGCAACATGCATAGTATACGTCCGTTTTACAGAAACTTTGACGCACGTACCTTAATTATTGTAAGGGATCCGTTCTTTTCGCTCACGAGGAAAGTTATATGATTGGCTTCACTGTGCCTATTGGCACAGCTGCTGCCAGTCTACACTCGCTGAAACTCTTTTACTTCCAGTCGTGACTTGCGCCTGAAGCAGTTACATTTCCGTGTTCGAGGCGAACAGCGCAGAATATATGTATATGGAACACACAGGTGATCCACGCGTGGTGGTATGAGGGTGTGGCATCCCAACAGACACTGCAGCCATATGAGTTGTAGTATTTCACTGCTCGCTGCTTTCTCCACCAAGCGAGGCTGGCACACCCGGCGCATGGTTTTCACCGGGATTTTCGGAATCTCCCAGCGCTGGTTTCTCCTGTTTTTTCACTGCCAAATCTAAGAAATTCTGCTGTTGAGGCAAAAGGAATAGCTCATTAGGTGCATTTGCTGCATGGTATGTAATATTATTATTATTATTATAGTAGTAGTATGATGACGCAGCTAGCACACTGATGATGCACTTTTTTTGTCTCGGTTTAGGGGACAATCCGATGATGCATATAACTGCCTCGAAACAATGCTAAAATTTCTCGTACACAAGGGAGTACAGACACCTGTTCGTATATGGGAACGGGCAAACACTTGTCTCACGATGTAACTACTGTATGGAGAGCCTGTTTTGCTATTAGAGTATAACTTTATCCTTCCTCAGGCCAGTTAGAACGCCTGCCCAGTTAAATTAATATTTAATATGAGTGCCAACGAGGGGTAATAGCTTCAGTTTTCTCTGTGTTATGTACGGAGGCTTGGGCGTGATAGTGGTGGCTGTGATGTCGTGACGCCACAGCTACACAAGTTATAAAACAAGTTATAAATCACTTCACCGACAATGGCTCCCCCATGTATCTGTGTTTTCTAGACGCTAAGGCAGCATTCGATAGAGTGCATCATTACTCTCTGTTTAAGTGTATGCTGGACAAACAAATACCACCCTACATTGTAAAAATGTTAAAATATTGGTTTCAAACCCAGAAATGATATGTAAAATGGGGGGGCGATAACATCATCAGCGTTTTGCATGACTAATGGTATACGACAAGGAGGCCTACTCTCTCCCGTTCTGTTCAATATCTTCATTGACTGTATCCATACAAAATTAAATGCAGCTGGAGT
>LQNS02277221.1:2037997-2051902 GCA_001587735.2 Parhyale hawaiensis | reverse complement strand
TCTTATACGACCGGCATTTTTGCTGATAATAATTACTGAAGCTGCCCTTGTCTAAGTGGCCCATGGATTATATTATAAGTTGCTCTGTCTAACTGGACCCGTGGAATTCCTTTGGTAGTAAACCACGGTACAGGTTCCCAAAGATTTTTTTTTAGGAATTTCGGGCGTAAAAACAATAATTAAAAAGACCCTGCCTGTGGCCGAGAGATAAGTCATCAGCCGTATCACAGATACGCCAGCTGCCCGAACTGAATAAAGCTTGAATTTCCTTCTATCTATTAATGATGAAGAGCGTGACACAAAAGGTACGTACGTACTAGCGTATTAAAATATAGACTAGCTGGACCCATGAAACTTTCACAGTCTGGCGGGGCCTTTCAGGTTGGACACCTGGAAATTCCACGGTTGTAAACAAATATCAAGTTTTATATTATAATAAACTGCCCGTGACCCGTCTGATCATCATTAGAATTTGTTTTCCTTTCGTACAAGTCAGTTGCTTATCTGTATTTAGCTGGTCATAGACCACTCGCTATTTGTCCCCCTTCACTCCTGCCCATACGGGTCACCATCACCAGCTTCATCGCTTTGAAAAGTATATTCAACATTATGCCTGTGCGCAAGTGAAATATATGTACATATATATGACCTATAGTCTAATAGTATTTCTCGTATCACCTTTAAATTTAACGTGAACGTCCATGCAGCCGAGCTCAGATTCGTCTTTCGTGAAACCCGTGAGACTTCCAAGGTCTGGCGAGGCCTTTCAGATGTACCATGGCAATGCCGCATCTACTTCACAACAACACTGAGACTCGCTGTATGATATCTTACGACCAGCCTCTCTGCTGATACTATATCCTATAAGCTTCAATGTCTAACGTAACCCGTGCAATTCCCATGGTAGGAAAGCACGATTCAGGTTCCATCTCATTTATACTTGAAAGCTCAGGCGCTAAAACATAACTAAAACTAGAGCCTCTGAGAGTGCATACCTCCGCCAAGCGAGGCAACAGTAGCAAAAAATTCAAATTGGCTCTGAAGCCATAATTTCTTGTATAAACTCCAAATTCTAATCATTTGTGTCTTTTGTTAGTAATAACAGCTTGTGCATTTTTCTTGAAGATCCGTTTATAACTTTTCTAGTTATACTGCTAACAAATGTTGTGACAAACATGAGTCAAACATACAAACAAACAAACTGATCTGCATCAAAATATAATCGTTTATGTCTTCCAACATTATAACAACCCCTATGAATTTTATAAAAATCCATCTATAACTTTTTGAGTCATGGCATTGAGAGAAATGAGGCAGACAAACAAACAAACAAACGGACAGACATATCTTCACCAAAATTTAATCATCTATTCCTCCTAACATACTTAACAATCCCTGTAAATTTTGTCCAAATCGGTTCAGAACTTTTTGAGTTATCTTGGTGACAGACAGACACTCAAACACGACGAAAACGTAGCCTCCTTGGCGGAGGTAAAGATCTTGCCAAGTGGCGCGGAAATTCCTGACATCGCCGTATCATAGATACGTCAGCTTCCCAAATTCATCGAATCTCTAATTTTCTTCTATCAGTTACTGATGAAGAGCATGACGCAAAAGGTGCGGACGTACGAGCGTATTAATATATAGACTAGAGGGCCTGCGCTGTCAAAAATGACAGCAAAAAAATTTGTGATGGCCTTCTTCACTGATCATACTTTCGTTATTTCAACTGCAAACCTAAAAACATTTGGAGATGAGCGTATAACGCTTCACAACAGCTGCCCACCGAAACTTTTTTTGTCTCTCTTTCTCTGACATAGAGAAAGTTCATTACAATCAGTAACAGTCAAAGTTATAGTTTCCATTTGGTATCATGGATACGGTATGACATGCTATAGGCCCAATGGTTTTTTCGTAGCGAAAGTCGTTTCGTCGACCCTTGAATTAAAGTTGGAGGAATAACTGATGCAACGAAATTTTCTATGGGAAGAAACTAAGAATCAAGATGCTCGAGAGTGCTAATGGAAACTCCAGATGTCTTCAGTGCTGCGATTTCTACTTCGGCGATGCAAGAAGTGCATCCAGACATAAGGTCACCCTATACTTTGCCATATATTCGATATATGGAGAAGTTAATGGTACAATTTAGACTAAGCCTTCGGTATCTTCATTGTTTAAATTTCAACTGTCGCTGATTACGATAAGTTTGCCATCATCTGTAACTTGGCCAATTTTCTACCAATAGGTTTTCAATCAAGCTTGACAGAAGGACCAAGGGCAGCTTCCACTGTGGGCTAATTTCCGCTCATCTGTTTTGCTAAAGCGAGACAGAAACTGGATAAACAGATAAATGAACAAACAGATAAAAACATCGGTCTTTACCATATAGTAGATTCTATGGGAATTATATTGGCTACACTTTTGTGTCCATGCACTAACTCCGTGTAATGTCGGACAAGTTATGGTCATCGTTTATGCGCAGGCTGAGGTTGCCTCACTCTAACCACCTCCGTCTCAGGTTATAACTTTGTTATCCTACCGTAGTTTCCCTGATGACTTACGCCAATTACTGGGACATCCTAGCTAATTTATGTTACGTTAAGTCAAGCGGGCCTCATGCAAGCATAACTCGATCGCTTACCCTCACCTACCAAACTTTGCTAAGGTTTCAATGGGCCATTAAAGTGATCTGCATAAAATGAGCATTATAAGCCCGGCATTCGCTTGATATACTCGTAGACAAGCGGGTAATTTTGTTCAGAGGCTGAGATGTTTTCCCTGAACTTTTAATTGACTGTTAGCAGTTGATTAAGTTCCACAGCCAACTAACCACGAACATCGAAAGGGTGAGAAAAAAAAAGTCTCTACTTTGCTGTGACTGCTGTAAGTCCAGCAAGCCTTGCGCCCGTTCAGTCTGTACCTGTGAGACATGAGTAAGTTTTCAGCACTGTCTGTTCGCGATGGGAAGGTGAAGAATGTACGTCTTGCCGGCACTAACACAACGTGCGTTTTACATGCCACAAATCAAAACATAATAAATGGTGACGACAATAATAAATTTCTTTGTAATGGCCCTTATTTTTGGTTAATATCAAAATACTAAGGATAATTAGCAAAAGTTATTGTTTCAAAACAAAGTTGTAGAATTCGATTCATTTTCATTCGAAGACAGCAAAATTGTGTAGCACCACACCGAGCAAAGTTTCAATGAAATAATGCTTACGAACTTCCAGCGGCTTCGGTATCAAGTGCTATGGATCGTACTCAAATGAGCAAATAGCTTATTCACCGATCCAAGTGTATTACAGCGATGTTAAAGTTGGTAGAATCAATCTATGGAGAAGAGTACCCCACTTGGCAGAGCAATACATGCGGTACATTCAATGGAGTACAAGAAAACTTAAGTATTTATATTCAATATTTGCCTTTACTTCAGAAGCATATGTATTGATTGACCCTCGTATGCGAGGACTATGTGCTCTGCTGTACCATTTCTTGCCGAGAAAATTTGGTGGCACTCTCTTTAATGGTAATATTATGGTCTAACACGGGGACACCAAAAATATCGAATGAGCGAAGGCCCAGTCAGTTGTATGAGCTTCTCTGAGATTCTGCTGAAGCCCATCCCTCCTTCACAGTTGAACGAAAAGATCGCATCACGAAGTTCACTTCATCTGCTTCTTCTCTAATAGTGAAACGACAATACTACTACTATCAAAGCAATGGCATTTTATAAACCGAATCAATTAAGCTTGAGCTTTTCTTCAAGACCCGCCAAGCCGACTGCAGACAGGACAGGAGTCATCTAGAGTTTAGGTTGCACCGAACTTCGCTGTACTGTGCACCTACATAGCTTACAGAAAAAGTGCCCTGTCAAACCTTGCAAACAACACGGATACAACATAAGTGGTATCAAATGCTGTTTTTCAACCGATTACCATGCTAATGAACATTCCTTCATAGCATCATTAATCTGAAAATTGCTGGTGCAGTTATTTGTGAAAAAGAAAATCCCTTTGTTAAAGTAAACACGATAAGCAACAGTTTTCTAGAACTGTGCTAAAATGGACTAGAGTATTTACTAACGAAGTAGAATGTTTAATTGTTTATAACGGATCGCACCAGTGGATGCCCGAAATTAAGTTGTGGAGTGGTAGTAAATAATATAAATATCTTCTTTGTACCTATTTTAATATATATGCAACATGAGAATGGTTTATCGTCAATATTACAGTGATACATAATTAGGACGCAGTGTCTTCTGATTTGAATTTTCACAGGTGATCTGTTTTGAACTCTTGAAGCACCGATGATGGCCAGTGTAGCATGCTACACCAAAAATTTATGAAGAATTTTAAAATGTTGTCAATGGGTTATGAAATTTTATTCTCCTATTGTTTTCAAAACATTAACAAGCAATTATCTCGTAACTTAGAAACGTGCGCTACCAGTGACGATCTTAGACGTTTCAAGTAAGTGGGGAACATTTTTAAATAGAATTAAGGTAAAAAATTATTACATTCTTCTTGACAATTAATGAAAAAAATTCACTTAGAAGGGGATAGTCACTAAGCCCATCAGTATAGGTCACCGATATTCCTTCTCCAAGGCTTGCTTTATATCAACAGCCTAACAAACTTATCTCATTAAGCTAATCAACTGCGGGGTTATCGAATGAAAAGTTTTTTGCTTGTGGTTTTGGAAGTTTAATGAGATTGAAAGGACCCGAACGAGCTGCTTTGAGGATGCCAACCGAAGCCCATCAGGCTGAACAGCTTCAGTACAGCTTACGAGCTCACCTGTGGGATGATGGCCTTCAGTAGCTTCCCACGCAAGGACGGTGGCTTAAAGTTGTATGCATTCGCCAAATTCTAAATAGCATGAAGAGAGTTAGCTTGCCATCAGTAATGTGAGGTATTTCTTGAAGTATATGATGTAGCTCCGTCCTGTAACTGCGCTGCCCTTTGGAACTATACGAACAGGTTGGGCCATAGGGTTAGGTACGCAACGTTCATGATATTCAATATTTTTGGGAGTCGCGCCCACAGGACACGATTGGCTTCCTAAGCCTTAAGATATCTGGTGTTGTTTGAGTCTTGCATTTTGTCCATTTTCTTTCATTAATTTCGCACTCTTTGATCCTGAGAATATGTATCGGTTTTTTCCTGTATTTTTCGTGTTTGCTCCTCCATACATACGCTTAACACTGAATATACTCGTCGTTCATTTCGCCCGTTTTATTTCGTTTTCATATACGTATTTTACTTGATAATGTGATTTGTTGCTTTTCGTTATTTATTGCAACCACGCTGGAGTTACCCGTTGCTCTGGACATATCATAGACGTGCGTCCTTTCTCGATCCCTATCTTTGGGTTCCTGGGCACGCAAAGAAGCATTTCACAGTAGCTGAAGATATTGTGCGCTGTACAGTAACTGTTGTGCCGAGGTACTCGGGATCGATCCCTACACCAGGCGCAGTCTTTCTCGAGGCACTGGGCGCCTGAATCAGCGCATTTGCGTGTGTGCATAGCTGTCGCGGGTACCTGCCTTATGGTAGGAGGGGGGGGAGGTGGCTGGTCGTTGAACCTTCCGTTTCCGCGCTATAGTTCTTAGCGACCAGTCGTCGACCGCAGATGCATTTACTCCTCTGAGGCCAGATGGTTTATGTCTGCCGCATGGACAAGTGCGTGTAGATTTCCAAGGGAGGGTACAGTCATAAAATTGACTTTACCTTTACCTATAAATTTCTAATTTAGCAGACGGTAGTGCTTTTTCTGTTGAAACTTCCTTAGTTTCGTTTCTAGATCTAACCTGACCGAACTTTAAGCGCATTGTTTATTCTAGAGTGTTATAGGAGAAATGTAAGTAAATAGATATGTAGAAAGATACACAATGCGAGATATCTTTTAGTGCTGATTCTATTTTCAGTTTCAACAGAAACTGATCATTTTTATTTTTTGTGAAAACTCTCCTGAGCTCATCTTCAGTAGCCAATCTAACAATGTATTCAGTAATTCATCTTTCGTTTAAGTTCCCAGAAAAGATATTCTGACAATTTGGAAGCATTTAAAGCTGCATGAAAGTAGGAAACGAATCTTGCAACAACTGAAATTGCATGTAGGAAAAGGTTAATCCTGTGAGATGTTTGTTCTCGACCAAATAGCATTAAATTGCTTGCACAGAGAAGGATCTTTATTCTTAACTAAGAGAGTAATAGCTACATTAGGATCTACTAGATATAAATTTCCAGTGTGCCCTTCGATGAAGCATTGAACGTTGGCTCTATGTGCGCCATTTGTATCATGGTTGAATAACGCTTGACCATTTTGAGACTGTTCTGCTCATCTCCCCGTATGACGTCAGGTGGAGCGAAGAACGTCGGTGTTGCGCAAGTATCAATGATATTCCTAAGTAATTTATACCATTATTTCCGCTTTGATGGGCTGGTGTTTGATGTTTGGCTGCTTTGAACGAGGAAAAAATAGAACTTTTTGAAGCTTCTTCATTGTCCTGAAAATCCTGGGTAGCGAAAAAAAGTGGATTTTGGCAGCAAAAGAGTATACTCAGCTTTTTGCTTCCATCGGCAACATCTGTTGTACTCAAAACATTTTTTGCCCAAGCAAAATGATTAACTACTAAGTAGTAATTATGAATAATTCCGTTTTCCTTCAAAATTTTCCCAATTAACCACAGACAACACTAATTTCTCTTATAGATGCTATGAAAATGGAAATAAAATCTTTCTTCTTATAGACTGTGAATGCTTGCCTAGCAAAGTTAGTCCCAAAATTACGTTTCTGTGGAAAAACTTGACAGAAAAAGGTATGTCGGCGAAGAAACTGTTTACTTACTTAAAAGACCGCGTTTGAACTAATAAAAAACACTCCTCAATTTGACAATTTGTCATATTTTGTTGAAAATAGCTCTTCAAAAAGCATATTTCAGAGATACAGTTTATAAATTTGGACTTATAATTATTACATCGAGAGCGTTTAATATACCACTGATAATGCGTATGCAGTTGTAGTTTTTTTTCTAAAAAATATGTTCTTCCGCGGTATTTCTTTCACGGCGAAATGCATTAGTATGCAAAATGATGATGTGATGTTTACTAAATAAGCCATACCAATACTTAGGAAGCCGTAGCTGTGTTGTAATAATTGTTTTATTCGCCTTTCAACTTATTTGTTTGACATATTATTGCTTCATTTCTAGCAAACGGATTTTTCATTGCGCAGTAACAGCTGTGATCGTGCAGATATTGATTACTCTTCTTTTTTCTTCATGGAAGTCCACGCTCATCGTATTTATAAAGCAAGTAACAGGCATGAATGAATTAACACGGTTTGCTATGCATTGCTCCACCTGACATCGCAGTTGAAAGGAGGTGGGCGGGGCTTAGCACACTACCTGCACGTGAGTTAACCTAGTACGTAGTTCAGCCATGCAATGTATCTCATCATTGACCCGCTGTTCATTTTTGGAATGTCGACCTAATGTTTTTCAATCTAACAATTCATTATCCTACCTACATGGGAGTGAAATATTAGTGCACTAGTGGAAGTATATTGAATCAGCGTCGAGTATTATTTTTAAAATAAATAGTACCGTCAACTTTGGCTTAATAAAAATAAACGACGTTAACGATAGTAAGCAGGCTTCTTTGTAAATGTTCCTGGGCTTCATTCAATGATGAAAATTATATATGAATAAGAAAAGTTTTTTATCATAGTACGTGCAGTTATCTTTGATAATGAGTATTATTAACTCCGCCAAGGAGATTATATTTTCGTCGGGTTTGTCCGTCTGTCTGTCACCAAGATAACTCAAAAAGTTACGGACGGATTTTAACGAAATTTACAGAGAATGTTATGTAAGTTAGGAGAAACAGATGACCAACTTTTGGTAAGGATCCGTCCATCCGTTTGTTTGTTTGTCTGCCTCATTTTTCTCAATGCTATAACTCAAAAAGTTATGGTTTGATTTTTTATAAAAATCACATGAGTTGTTCGGTATATAACAAATAGTAGATGACCAAATTTTGGTAATGATCCGTTTGTTCGTTCGTTTGTCACTGTTTTAAATTTTATGCTTATTAGCACGATAACTAAAAAAATATGAATGGATCTTTATGAAATTCATACGGGTTGTTAGTAATATTAAAAGACATGAATGATTAAATTTCGGTACAGATCGGTTCTTTCGTTTGCATGCTTGACTCATGTTTGTTATAACGTTTGTTAGCAGCATAACTCCAAAAGTTATGAACGGATCTTCAAGAAAATTGCACAAGATGACTAAAAAGATATGAATGGATCTTTATGAAATTCATACGGGTTGTTAGTAACATTAAAAGACATGAATGATTTAATTTCGGTACAGATCGGTTCTTTCGTTTGCATGCTTGACTCATGTTTGTTATAACGTTTGTTAGCAGCATAACTCCAAAAGTTATGAACGGATCTTCAAGAAAATTGCACAAGATGTTATTGCTATCAAAAGACACAAATGATCAGATTTTGGAGTTGATACAAATAAAATCAGGGTTTCAGAGCCAATTTGCATATTTTGCTACTGTTGCCTCGCTTGGTGGAAGTATGCGCTGTCAGAGTGCTCTAGTTCATATTTAAATCAACGCATCGTCGTTCCTAGATCGGGTATGCTGGATGACGAATAACCTTTGGAAATTATTATTGGCTTAACATTGCTTCCAATAATGTTAACTTCGGTTTATTTTTCCTTCCAACAGTAATTTGATGGATTTAGTACTTGTAGTAAAATAATGGCTAAATTAAACTGACTGCATCATTTCTGGGGCTTTTTCATAAAGAGCCCCCAAGAGTGACCTAATGCTGGGCTAACTTTACTTAGCGATTTATAAGCACCCAAAATCTTGGCACACATTGGTAAACCATTGGCCCAGTTTCGGTTGACAAGGCTCCAACGTGCACCCAACTTTCCAACATTGTGCCGACCTTTCCTCTACCCAAGGGGATTTTGCTACGTGGGCGGGAATAAAATATATATAGACAAGAATTTTTACAACGTCGTTTGATTTTTGCTGCTTGTGTCCGTGGCTCAGCTGTGGACGATACTCTGCATCTGCCTACACGACTTTCACATTAAAATATCGAAAAATGACGCGGATGGGAAGTGGAACTTACTCAGGAAAACATACAGTCACCAACATTTTTTATAGCTGAAAATACAGGAAAATATCATCCATTTCTGGCTGCTAGAAATTTTACAGAAATAGCAGAATTATATAAACCTCACTACCTTAGGCGTAGTCAAGTTGAAAAGAAGTTCAGGTTACCATTTCATCAAATGAAGTTCTTAATCATAGCTTTGCTGTGGTCCCAGATGTCTAGCTAATGTAAGTTAATTTTAAAGACTCATTGAATCGAGAGTTATAAAAAAAAAACATTTTTTACTTTAAGATAGACTCAAGAATTACGTGAATAAATACAGTAGTTATAAATAAAAATACACGCTAACTTCTCGTCTATTTTTTTTTTTTTTTTTCACGGGGGGGGGAGTGTTCGAGAAATTGATGACTCTAACGCCGTGAACGTTCTATGCAATTAGTATCCTGGCTGTGCAACGGTAGACACATGTTCGGCACGTTACGCCTTCCTTTCCATTGTAATGAATTACAAATTTTTTTTTTTCACTGCTTGCTCAGTGATGTTTCCTAAAACGCATCCATTCTTACAAATTTCCAACTTAAAGCTTATATTGTCAAGGCAGAGCTGCGCTTGAGTTTTGAGCTACTGAATGTCAAGCGTCCTGGCTCTAGGGTCAAAAACAGCAACAAAATCGAATGTTGCGCAGGTGCCAAGCTTCCCTTCTGACTAGCTGGACCCGTGAAACTTTCACGGCTTTGTAAGGCCTCTCAGACAGACCCGTGAAACTTTCATATTTTAGCATGGTAACACCACACTTGTTCTCCAACACTGGGACTTGATGTGTGATGTATTATGTCCATCCTCTTGATTGAAAAGAATATCCAGAATTCCCTTCAGTGGAGTAGCCAGGTGAGGATCGTGGGGGACACACTCCCTCCCAGAAAAGTTACACGCACCCTTCACTGGAAATGAGGCCTTGAAAAAAAAATGTACTGCATAGGGCCTAGCTTTTGTGTCTCGCTGCCCCCTCCCCCTCCTTGAATTTTGCTAGCACTCCTAGTGCCCACCCCCAGATGGAAATTTTCCAGGTCCCAACCCGTTCATTTAGAAGAGCCCAGGGGCATAAAAATTACTAAAAAGACCTTGTTCAGCTACATAGAACTGCTGACTTCAGCGAATCATTGGACCCGTGGAATATTCATAGGCCTATAAGCTAGCAGCACCCGTGAAACGTTCACGGTCTGGCTTAAGTGAAACCTTCCCATTGCACCATGGCAATTCCCCATCGACATCACAACACCGAGATTCGATGTATGATATCTTAGAAGACCAGCCTTTTGGTGATAATAACTACTGAAGCTGCCCTTGTCTAAGTGGACGCGGGGATTATGTTGATAAGTCACTCTGTCTAACTGGACCCGTGGAATTCCTTTGGCAGTAAACCACGGTACAGGTTCCCCCAGATTTATGCTTAAACTTTTCGGGCGCATACACAATTAAAAAGACTTGGCCTGTGGCTGAGAGATTAGTCACTAGGCGTATCACAGATACGCCAGCTTCCCGAACTCAATAAAGCGCAAAACAATGAAGAATGAACGACGAAAATCGCCAATATATATGCATCTCGCGTTAGCTGTAGCACAGATACCGGATTCCGTATGTAAGTCAAAATGCGAGCTGAACATTGAATTCAGGTGTAACCCATGAAGGAACGAAGGAACAACGCTATTAATATTACATAGATAGACTAACTGGACCCGTGAAACATTCACGGCTTTGCAAGGCCTTTCAGACAGACCCGTGAAACGTTCATATTTTAGCATGGTAACACCACACTTATTCTTCAACACAGGGACTCGGTGTGTGATGTAGTAAATCCATCCTCTTGCTTGATAATAATATCCAAAATATCCTGCTGTGGAGTAGCCAGGGGAAGATCGTGGGGGACACACTCCCAAAAAGTTTCCCGCACCCTTCACTTTAAATCAGGCATTGAAAATAGAACTCACTGCTTTGGGCCTAGCTTTTGTGTCTCGCTGCACCCCCACCCCCTCCCTTTGAATTTTGGTAGCACTCCTAGTGCCCATCCCACATGGAAATTTTCCAGGTCCCAACTCGTTCATTCAGAAGAGCCCAGTGGCATAAAATTATTAAAAAGACCTTGCCCAGCTGCACAGGACTGCTAACCTCCGCGTATCACTGGACCCGTGGAATATTTATATAAGCTAGCAGCACACGTGAAACGTTCACGGACTGGCTTAAGGCGCTTCACGTAGATCAGTGAACCCTTCGCACTGTATCATGGCAATTTCCCGTCAACATCACAAACAACACCAAGATTCGATGTATGATATCTTATACGACCAGCCTTTTTGCTGGCAATAACTACTGAAGCTGCCCTTGTCTAAGTGGACACGTGGATTATATTTATACTAGTGGACCCGTGCGTGAAAAATTCACTCAATAACCTATACGTTTGCCTAATGCCTCTAGGCCGGTGCGGAATCTCCTCTTCTCTTATTTGCTATTTAATTTTCTTCTTTTCTTCATTGATCCTTTGTCGTGCTGTCATCCTTTGGTCTTCTATATATACAGGCAGAAGTAACATTTTGCGTAAAACACTCCAACATAGCTAAACAAAATAGCAGCTTATATACAATGTGTTCGGTCCGTGGCAAAGATACCATTGATACCGTCTTTCCACCTCAAATATCTGCTTCATTTGAGGTGCTCAAATTTTGACCCATGAAGAGAAAACTGCTTCGTCAGAGGAAAACAGTAAGCTAGAAGAAACAATTGTCTACTGCCCGTGAAAACTTACAGTATGTTTCGTCGGTTTCGTTGACAATTGCATCAAAATGGGAAGAATAGCTAATGCAACGAAATCATCTGTGAGAAGAAACTACGAATCAAGAAGCATGAGATTGCCGACGGAAGCTTCAGATATCTTCAGTGCTACGATTACAACTTCGGCAATGCAAGAAGTGCATTCAGACATAAGGTCGCCCTGTACTTTGCCGTAGATTCGATGTATGGAGAAGCTAATACTCGTACAAATCAGACTAAGCCTGCGATGTCTTCATTGTTNTTGATGCAACAGAAGGCTACTCCAAGGCTATGGAGCTGCTCAATAAGGAGTACGGTAATGAGTACAAAGTGGCGAATGCGTACATAGAGAAACTTCAGAGCTGGCCCGCATTGAAAAGCGAAGACTGCGACGCTCTTGAAGATTTTGCCTTCAATGAGTATCATTATCTCCGCCAAGAAGATTATATTTTCGTCGGGTTTGTCTCTGTCTGTCACCTAGATAACTCAAAAAGTTATGGACGGATGTTGACGAAATTTACAGAGAATGTTATGTAAATTAGGAAAAACAGATTATCAACTTTTGGTAAGGATCCGTCCATCCGTTTGTTTTTTTGTCTGCCTCATTTTTCTCAATGCTATAACGCAAAAAGTTATTGACGGATTTTTATAAAATTCACATGAGTTGTTTGGTATATACCGAAGAGTAGATGACCAAATTTTGGTAATGATCCGTTTGTTCGTTCGTTCGTTTGCCACTGTTTTTAATTTTATGCTTATTAGCACGATAACTAAAAAAATATGAATGGATCTTTATGAAATTCATAGGGGTTGTTAGTAATGTTATAAGACATGAATGATTGAATTTTGGTACATATCTGTTCTTTCGTTTGCATGCTTGACTCATGTTTGTTATAACATTTGTTAGCAGCATAACTCCAAAAGTTATGAACGGATCTTCAAGAAAATTGCACAAGATGTTATATTGCTATCAAAAAACACAATTGATCATATTTTGGAGTTGGTACAAATAAAATCATGGTTTCAGAGCCAGTTTGAATATTTTGCTACTGTTGCCTCGCTTGGCGGAAGTATGCGCTGTCAGAGTGCTCTAGTTCATATTGAAATCAACACATCGTCGTTCCTAGATCGGATATGCTGGAGGACGAATAACCTTTAGAAATTATTAGTGGCTTAACATTGCTTCCAATAAAGTTAACTTCGGTTTTTTCCTTCCAACAGTAATTTGATGAATTTAGTACTTGTAGTAAAATAATAGATAAATTAAACTGACTGCATCATTTTTGGGGCTTTTTCATAAAGAGCCCCCAAGAGTGACCTAATGCTGGGCTAACTTTACTTAGCGATTTATAAGCACCCAATATCTTGGCACATATTGGTAAACCATTGGCCCAGTTTCGGTTGACAAGGCTCCAACGTGCACCCAACTTTCCAACATTGTGCCGACCTTTCCTCTACCCAAGGGGATTTTGCTACGTGGACGGTAATAAAATATAGTGACAAGAAGTTTTACAACGTCGTTTGATTTTTGCTGCTTGTGTCCGTGGCTCAGCTGTGGACGATACACTGCATCTGCCTACACGACTTTCACATTAAACTATCGAAAAATGACGCGGATGGGAAGTGGAACTTACACAGGAAAACATACAGTCACCAACATTTTTTATAGCTGAAAATACAGGAAAAGATCATCCATTTCTGGCTGCAAGAAATTTTACAGAAATAGCAGAATTATATAAACCTCACTACCTTAGGCGTAGTCAAGTTGAAAAGAAGTTCAGGTTCCCATTTCATCAAATGAAGTTCTTAGTCATAGCTTTGCTGTGGTCCCAGATGTCTAGCTAATGTAAACTAATTTTAAAAACTCATTGAATCGAGAGCTATCAAAAAAACACCATTTATTACTTTGAAATAGACACAAGAATTACGTGAATAAATAGTTATAAATAA
>LQNS02277221.1:2017782-2035641 GCA_001587735.2 Parhyale hawaiensis | reverse complement strand
GTACATATTTTTCAAGGCCTCATTTCCAGTGAATGGCGCGTGTAACTTTTTAGGGAGGGAGTGTGTCCCCCACGATCCTCCCCTGGCTACTCCACTGCAGGGAATTATGGATATTATTATCAACCAAAAGGATGGACTTAATATATCACATATTAAGTTCCAGTGTTGAAAGTTTCACGGGTCTGTCTAAGACGCCTTACAAACCGTGAAAGTTTCACGGGTCCAGCTAGTATAAATAAACACACGATGGTCATTCTTAGTATTAGATAAGTTGCTCTGTCTAACTGGACCCGTGGAATTCCTTTGGCAGTAAACCACGATGCAGGTTCCCAAAGATTTATTCTTATAAATTTCGAGCGTATAAACAACTAAAAAGACCTGGCCTGTGGCCGAGAAATTAGTCACCAGCCGTATCACAGATACGCCAGCTTCCCGAACTCAATAAAGCTCGAATTTCCTGCTATCTATTAATGATGAAGAGCGTGACCCAAAGGTAAGTACGTAGGTAGGTACTAGCGTATTAATATATAGACTAGCTGGACCCGTGAAAATATTCCCGATTTACTAACTTTATTTTGAGTCTTTGGAAAATTTCCTTTTACCGGCATGCTTGTTGTTGGATGTTATTGTAATTAGTTGAACATCTAATTTTATCGTGTTTAGTATTGCAAATCGGTAGTTGCCCTCCGCGGGGTAGTTGACTTCCCAGGGCTTGTTGTCCTCCTCGGGGTTCCTGTTTTCCCAGAGGGTAGTTGTCCTTCCAATTTAAGGGGTAGTTTACCTCCTATTGGAACAGTTGTCCTCCTATTTAGGTAGCTGTCCTCTATGGGACCCGTGTATATTCTACGGTTAGTAAATATTTTCACTTACCATAGTTTAACCTGAGGTAGTGCCTCTAACTAACTTAATCGAACCCGCCTGAGCTGTCGTCCATCGCTTACTCCTGTCTTTCCTTACGCAGTCCGTCTACCTTACATCTCGCCTAACCTTTCGTAGTATATTTGTTTGACCTCTACTATTAATCACGAATTTATTCCGCCAGCAAAGAATTCGCACTTGTGTCTTGATAAAGATAGAAACATGACGGTGCTCCTTGTATTGTTCTCCAATGTATTTGAACACCTTTTCTAAGCTCTCTTTCNNNTCAATTTTTTGTCGGCGTATTCGATTTTTCTCACTATTTTGGGACCCGTGGGTACTGATCAACAGCCCATCATTATTCTGCTTTATTTGATGCGATTGTGGACCCGCGCGTGAAAAAATTCACCCAATAATCATCAGTATACTTACTAATATAGGCCGGTGCGGAATCTTCTCTTCTTTGATTTGCGTCTTCTTCTTCTCACTTCTTCATTGATTGTACTTTCCTTACTAAAATACATACAGAAGAAACCGCTACGCCGGCCAACTCAAATTATCGCTTGACATACGTGCTTCAATTCGTCTGCAGCACACTCCTTCCCCCCTTAGATGGCATGCAAAAAAGGAATTAACTGAATTAGTAAGCGCTGAAACATCACTGAATTCCATTTCCGCTGCGTATCCAGAATATACAGTGAGATAGTTTCAGCAGAGCAAAATTTTCGCGCCCAAGAAGTTTGAAGATAGAATTACTACGTCTGTTACACCGGAAACCATCGGTTCCTCTACGGTGTACTGATTTTCTCCTAAATGTATACATCGTAAGCCAACAGAAAATATAATTTCGATGCAGAGAAAAGTAATGACTGACTTCACTGGAACGGCAAGAGAGGCTGGAAGAGCAAGAACTGCATTCATTTTCAATAACGATTAGTACCATATTTTTCAAATTTAGCCGTCTTCTGCAATTGCCTACTGAATTCTATCAGAAGGGAACAGGATCGCCCAAATATCCAACGTGGCTAAGCATGCATTCAGATAATAAAGGGATAAGGATGCCAGTTAAGCTTTCTGCTACCATATCGTCATCGATCTCTATAGAAAAGAAACTTGATTACGAAATCTGCATCATGGCGGAATTCTCACGGTAACGGCAAACAATGATACAGATTCTGTTAGAAAGACCTTGCCTTGATGCCCCTGTTGCATCCGATTGATGCTTTTGCTGCCACGGTAGCTGTATGCTTCCGTTCTCAGCTCTAACACCATGTATCGATCGCTGGTTCGATACTCCGCCAGACACTCGAGCTCTTTGCAGATCTTGATGAGCTGACTCGGCAAGTTGTGCACGTGTGCATGCTCAGCGCTGTGGCAGAACTGCCTTCCTCAGAGATAAGGGGGGTGGGGGGTCTCGGGTCATTTGTTCCTTCCATCAAATTGGCGCCATAGTTCTTGGTGACCGAGGGCGACTGTGGCTACACTTACTCATCTGGGGCCAGTGGGCCTATACCCGCAGCACAAACCAGTGCATGTGGTTTCCCAGGTGAGGGTGTGTTCTAAGTTGACATTACCTTTACCCCGGAGTATCATAGATACCTACATTCCTTTCTAATGCTGCCTGATTCACATTATTTTGAAGATTTTACCGACTTTCTTTCAAGTTCTGTGACCGATGACAGCTGCTGAGCTTTACAACTATTCGCTCCAATATTTATCTATCTATTGTTGAAGAGCGCAACACACGAAGGAACAACGCTATTAATATTATAGATTATATGGCCACTGACCTAGTTTCGGCTTACACCCTTTTACACCAACCATAAAAACCCCTCAAGTGTGGGCCATGACGGAAGTTATTAGGATACCACAGAGAATGCCGGGGAAACTTTTAATATCTTTACGAGCTTCAGGTAAATTTCAATGCAATGAGACAAGTTTGTTAGTACGGAACAAACATCAAACCAACGCGACACAGTTCATGTCTTGTTATATATTTACCCATGTATTACCTATGTATTAAATGGATTAACTCATACATTTCCTCTCGTCCAAAAAGGTGAAGAATCTTACTTTGTTACATCTTGTTTGAACTCAACTTGTAAGACGTACTTCACGAGGAAGAATTCACTCCTGAAATGCAGAGCTTCTATATCTTTTTTTACCGCTCAGGGCTCAGTGCAGCATATTTTAGATATTTTCAAACAAGGGAGTACTTTGTGCTAAAAGCATCTTAATACCTTACATTCGAACAGTTTTGTACCGTTCACGAGCGTGAACTATGAAGGATACTGTTGTAACGTCACTCACTGTCATTTTAGACAGCCAGGTTTAGTATCGGTGTACACAAGAGTTGAGGATATTGGTGTCATGAAAGCGTATATAATTATTAATGACACCGTTAGATCTTTGTACATGCAAGTGCAGCAAACTTCATCACGAATTAAATCATATACGCTATTACTAGTTATACATACTAAACCCGCACTATTTATTCACGATGTATATTGGCGATCCAATTTACGCATCACTTGCATAAAACTATTATTTAAGACTGCATTTACGTATTTCTTGAAAGTGAGGAAATCAAAATTAATTTGATTGTGAATACAGGAGAAGGTCTGAAATATTTTTTTCGCTCTAACATTACGCCGTGGGCCTTTTATTTCTCCGACGCTGCTGAGAAGCGATTTGCTTTTTTTCTTTTGACTCAAGGGCCCTCTGCTATCCGGTGTTCTTCTATTCTCAGGCGCAGCAAAGTTCCAGTTTTACCAATCGCCGCGTGCGCGCATTAGGCATCTTACGGACTGAAGTTTCGATTGTCTCGCTGGATCCTCTGCGCGGAGCCTCTTATTTCGCGAAGTTTTAATGTGATTTCTTCATGAATCTCGGGCATCCAAATCACATCAAGGGTGATCTATGGAGAATTTAAGTAATTACCTCTATAATTCCAGGTTGCGCGGCGTGCCAAGTATTCGAGAAAGAAAAGTATGACAAAATCAGTTGTACGTAGCGTCATTTTGTCAAAAGTTAGGTAGTCATCAATGGATAGAAGCTAACGTTTCGGTCAATCTGACCATTTTCAGCAAAATTTTTTTTGCCCTTTTGCAATATTCCTTATTTTAATTTTTTCACCGTTTCCTTCACCGCATTTTACTGCGTATGTTCGTTGCTCCATAAGAAAAAAGCAAACAGTAGAGAACCGAGGAATTTCCACGGGTCCCTCTAGTTATATTTATTAGGGTAAAATCCGCTTGCATGAAGCTCTGATGCTGGCTAGAAGGTATTTCAACCATAGCTGAGCTTTTTTCGCCTCTTAAAAAGTTTTCAGTTACATTCAAAGTGAATACTTAAAGTTCTTTTTTCTTACGTACGGTATCATATTTAGCGATTTTCACTGTTTTTTCACACCATATTATATTTACTTTGCTTCTGTCTCATGGCATACTTAACTGGGCTGAATGCGTAGCTAGGATACGGCACGGGAGCACAAAGTCGGGAGTTTTGGGCAACTCCACCATATGTAAAGTATTTTCTCAAGCGAAAGTGCGAAGTCTAAGGAAATACAGTGGCATCTCGAGAACAGGTGGTTACGCTTGAACAAGTATCTGTTATCGAAGAACTTGACTGAGTCTGCTGTACTTTGTTTTATGGCTATCGCAACATGTAAAGCAGAAAAATGGCGTGTAAATACATTGGAAAACAATACAAAAAAGTACCTTCGTATCTCAATGTCTTTAGCGAGATACAAGTGAAAATTCTTTGCTGACAGAGCGTTTGCGAGATTCACAAGTGAAATCAGAGTACTAAGTTTAGACGAGGTGTTAGGATAATAGATATGTTTTCGACTATATATATATATATATATATATATATATATATATATATATATATATACCTGTAGTAGGGAGAAGAATAGGATACGGTAGGAATAGCAATAATGAAGCTAAGTAGGCTAACGGAACAGCTAACCCACAATGAGCTCTTACGACAATAACCTTGCAGGTTAGAAGGCCAGGACTGTTTCTTCTAATATTATAAAATACGTTTTAAAACACTTAAAATACAGTACACTAGATAAACAAGTCCTTGCTTCCTAACCTACAAGTGTTACAAGTATAGAGATAAAGCGTGGTCATATTCACATGTAGTTAATTATTAGCGCTAATAATAAAGTAAGTGTATGGATGTATAAAAGCTCCTACTATACATGAATAATTAATTTCGAATGATTTCTCGGAAAATAGCACATGACAGGATTGTGACTATGAAAATAATATAGAAAAAATGCACATAACAAGTTAGACGTGTCCCAAGGGGCGAGCTATTCTGCAACCTACCTAACAAAAGACTTAGCGATTGGGTTTCATACTGCAGCTGGATCAGTAAACACGCGAAAAGATCTCACAATATCTTGGAAAAAGAGCATGGAAATTTATAACAAAAAGGAAACCACATGAAAGCGAGAATTAAATAAGCTGTTTTTGGCACACTTGGATAAAAATTTGAATCACAACTAATACGGTCATAATTGAACACTTTACAAGTACTCCGGAGATATATCTATATGTAACTTTGATCGCAAATATTTGAAAGTTTGAGTACCATCAGAGACACAAATTATCAGTCGAAATATTGAACCAGGTGGCAAAAACGGTGCTCTCAGACAGCGAAGATGTAATACAATGCATGTAAACAGACAATTTATCATATCGATGCTGTGTTTACAAAAACTCCGGGAAAAAGACCACACTGGCCAATTGCGTTTCAGTCATTTCATAAGATTTTTTTGCTGACCCTCCAATTCGCATTCTAGACCGCACAGCCTTTAGGTTACTAAGATAGTTGACTCACCATAGATCTGTGCGTGCTTCCGCGCGCATCAAATAACTCGTTTCACCACATGAAACATAAATGCAGTACAATATTAGTTTAATTTTATTATTATTATCTAAATGTTAAACTAAGGCATTTTTTCAGATACTTCATATTTTTAAAGCGCGATAAGAGTACATTAACAGACTACTAGCTTCATTTTTTTATGTACACACATTTACCTTTCCTTAAGCTTAAGACATTTGCCACAAAACAAACCCTATTCTCTGCAGTAATTCCATTTCTATCAATGCAATAATACTCCATATTAGTTGACTAATGACACCTACTCTACTCTCATCTCGAGACACATCACTTGCCTATAAGAGAACACGTGAATCACATCGCACTGCGAATGTCCAGTGACACACTTGTTGAATACTTAATTAACACTGAGAAGTAAGACAGTTAAAAAAAGAGTTTCTGCCTTGACGTTGTCATTTTGTTTATCTCCTCCTCAAATTACAGTTATCGAAGTGATGACGTTCCTACACAGACCTCTTCGGAAAATGGGCTGCAACTGAAGTCTACTGTCTACACAGAACGTAGTTAAACTGCTACTCCATCACTTGCATTTGGACTCGCGGGGACTGCAAACACTTCTCACCCTTCACGCACAGCATGGTTATTTCAAGTTCGTGCGACTTTTAAAGGAAGCAAACACTCTGAATCAGCTTAGCGTAAAGAACAAGTTGACTCAGCCACGAAGCTCTTGCTGCATCTTGAGGAAACATTACGTTTTGATTACGACTGCCAACTTCGTCACGGATGTTACAGAGATCACTGCAGTTCGTATTGGACACATTTATTTAATGGGTACACTGCACGATTGTTTGTGCAACACATCAGCATACCGTCGCCATCAAAATTTTACTCAGACACTGGAACATATATTTGCATTTACTTGAACTTGGGACTTAACACATTGAAGCGCTTTCAAATTGGAAATAATTTCGCCGTTGAGACGAAGCAATTGGCGACTAGCACTGCCAAAGGGTACACTATGTTGACACACAGGCGATTATGGAAGTACCAGCGGGCACGCGGACGAGAGTACCTTACGGTGCACACACTACCATAAACTCAAATTGTTCGTGCACGGGGAACAGCTTATATCACTCCATGAGCAAAAGGAGACGAGTTCTGGTATTGCACACATTTGCTGTTAAATCGCATACGATACTGAATAAATGCTGAGTGCCGTGCTTATAGCTCACTGGGACTTTGAGCTAGAGGGAAAAAGAAATGCGAATTTTCTCCAAATAGCAGTGGCAAGAGGCTCCTCGCCCCATCGGGGAACGAGAGAACACGAAAAGTGTGCTTGCTCTATAAACTCACTGCAATAACTGACTATATCTTACAATCTACCCTCTACATTCTGAGTATTAGTCCCACCTTTCCCACACTTTGGTCGTGGGCCGAGCCTACAGTTTCTTTACCTAAGATTAGAGCTCGAGCCTGCAGCACGTCTACCTTCTGCCCTCAAGCATATGTCTCGACTGAACATAACGGTTTTTTCGCGTCGAACATTGTACATTCGAGCATGAATGTTGAACACTACTTGATAAACCTATTTTCTAGAGATAATAATTACTGTCCTATGTGTATACGTAGTCGTGCAAATCTATATTTATATATATGTACATGTTTTTTTTACGAATCTATGTTTTCATGAGACAAGGTTCTCAGAGTAAGAGCCCATTGGGAAGGGCTTCTGCAACTAGGGCGAGGGTGGTGGGTGTCAGCATCTACTATCGAGAAGACGGCGAAACGGTCCGTAGACGTTATTTCACGTCCTCTTTACGTAGCGATAGATACTGTGCCTAGACATAAGTATTTGCACAACTCTATTTTGTATGTATTTTAAAAAATTTAGGGACTGCTTTAGGATAATTAATACAAAAAGTTTAAATACCATATATATAATGGAATATTTTAACGGAACAGTCAAATGTGAACTTTTAACAAGAAAATTTAACACAAGCAAAAGTAATGAGGGACAAAAGTATTTGACCAAACGAATTATGACATTAGTACTGGGTGGCGTGACCTTTATTGGCAATAACAGCATGGAGACGATTGTTATAGCTGGAAATTAACTTTTCACATACACTTGATGGTATTTTTTTCATTCTTCCATGCAGATAACCTTTAATTCAGTAAGGTTTTGGGGCACCGTTTGTGGACACCAGACTTAAAAAGGCGCCACAAATTTTCTATTGGATTATATAAGGTCCGGTGATTGGCTAGGCCATGGAAGAACATTTATTTTCTTCTTTTGAAACCATTCTTTCGTTAAATTTGCAGTATGCTTGGGGTCGTTGTCTTGTTGGAAGGTCCACCTGCGCCGTNAGAATTTTTTGCCACTTGGAAGCATCTTCTTCTTTAATATCTCCCTGTACATGAAACTATTCATCTTGCCATCAATGATATGAAGATCCCAACACCATGGGCAGTAAAGCAACCCCACACCATGATACTGCCCCCTCCATGCTTCAAGGTGGGGATGGTGTTCTTGGGGTCATTGGCGGTACCACGTTTCCTCCATACATGCCGAGCTTCGTTTCGGCCAAAAAGGTCTATTTTAGTTTCGTCAGACCATAATATTTATAATCCCTTCCCAAAACTCATTTCCTTTGTCCAGGTGGTCTTTGTCAAATGTTAAGCGGCTCTTGACATGTTTTGCTGTAAGAAGAGGAGTTTTGCGAGGAGTGTAAGAGTGAATGCCAGTACCAGTCAACTCCCTAACAATAGTTTTCTTGCTGACATGCAGTCCCTGAGACGCCAGTTCACTCTGAAGGTCAGTACGAGTTGTCATGGGGTCATTAGTCATCTTACGTAGCATGTAGCGCTGAGGACCACCCATGATCTTACGCAGAGCTCCAGCTCTTGGCAGGCTGGAGACCGCCATAGTCACTTGATGCTTGCGGACTATTGCTCCAACCGTTGAAAAAGGAACATGGGCACGTTCTGCTATTACTCTATAAGTTAATCCCTCACTACGAAGTTTAATTATCCGTTTACGAGTAGCTTCAGGGATTTCTTAACTTTGGCCATTGTAGTGAGAGTGTGCGCGACTTCAACGAGGTCTAGAGAGGTAATGAATGCGCCGGCTGTGGTTTGTTTATATTGCATTTGTTTCGAGACGTTTCGTGAACGTTCTAGAATAATCTCCAAAGTAATTTATTCAAATTATGCTATTAAATATCAAATATCTAACATCATATTTATTTTAGTCAAATACTTTTGTCCCTCATTACTTTTACTTGTGTTAAATTGTGGTGTTATAGGTGCACATTTGACTTTTCTGTTTAAATATTCTATTATACATATGTTATATAAACTTCCTGTATTAATTATCCTAAAGCAGACCCTAAATTTTTAAAAATACATAAAAAATAGAGTTGTGCAAATACTTATGTCTAGGCAGTGTACCCCTATTTTCAGAGAGAGTACGTGTGCTCATTTTCGCCGTTGTCAAGATGTCTGCTTCTAAGAACGTAATATAAAAATAAATGTGCTCTTCTTCTCTCAACTAGGAGAATATGTAAACATATATATGATCCATTAAGGAATGCGTAGCAAAGTTTAGGCTTTGCATAAATTCAGATAATACAAAATAATGTTCAAATAGGCTACACTACCATAACAAGCTTTAGCATTTTTTGTAAGTATGTGAATGATTGTAAAGTAATTGCGTGAATAATAATCTATAATATTAATAGCGTTGTTCCTTCGTTCGTTCCTTCCTTCCTTCGTGTGTTACGCTTTTCAATAAAGGATCGGGGAGAATTGAACTTGTAACAAGCTCTGATTTTCGCTATAAGGAAGTTCAATCACAGCTGTTTTCTTTCAGCTCGCACTTGAAAAAATTTCAGGTACTTTCGAAGCAAAGACATGAAGTTCATTTTGCCCGTATCATACCTACCAGGATACCAAATTTCATTTCTTATAATATTCACGTTGCTGGGGTTGCGTAACGATTTAAATTTGGGAAAATCCGATCGTAGCCATAATACGGTTCAAACAAAGCTGTTCTCAACTGCATCATTCTAAACTTCATTTTTAAGTGCGATGCTTAGCAAAATGCCGTAAAGTAACAGAAAAAGTTCTTTCTGCGACATGAATCAATTTTTTTTAATGGGCTGAGTGTTGTATTATATTGGCAGGCTATCGCACATGAAGTGTAAAGCAGCCACGGGACCCGTAGTAGACTTGAAATCATCAAATACACCGATGAAGATGGAAACGTTAAAAATATGAAAGTCTAAATAATGTTATCTTCAGACGATGAGAAACAAAGGATAGCGAAGGCGTGTAAATATAGAAGTGAAGTAATGTGAAAATTATCTCCTAAAAGCGAAATTGTTATATTTTCATGTGGTGTCTTTCTATCTCTATCATGATATACAGGGGGGGGGGGGAAGTTTGATGGAAAGATATCTGAGAGATCTACCAGTAATATACTGTAGTGTCTAGATATGTTGCGCATGTACCAGGTGACTTAGGGCGCGCGCACGCCAACGTAAGAGTTGCATTGCCACGCAATTCTGTATCTGATTGGACATTGCTATGTCACTAAAATGAATATCTAAGGTATGAGTCGTTTCTGGCAGTTTGTACGTTATAACAAGGAGCAATGGCCAAGCTTTGGGAATATGTACCTTCTACTTTTGAGTTAGTTTTTAGAGTTGCAATGACGCATAGTTTTTGCTTGACTTTGAATTTGGAACAAGGGAGCGCTTCACGTTTTTCGAACAGTTGTTTCTGTGCGCATGATAACGGTTGAATTTATTAAGACACAACGGTTGCAAAACACATGCACAGTTGTGAATTGAAACTCAGAGAAGTAATTCAGAGACAGAGTCTAAAATGAGCACGAGGCCCTGACTGTAGCGGAATAGCTGCCGCGGCTCGGAGTTTAAGCAGTTTGTTGAATATAATAAGGTTAGATAAGTCGAAGCTGCATACACAGCAGCGCAAGGGGAAGGATAGGGAGCAACTTTGCCATGTTTCGACTCTCGCGCTTGAAATTTGAGGCAGTTTCCTAGGATTAAGAAACAGGCGCTATTTATCGGTAGGTTAAGTTGAGAAGTTGCATTAGGTTAACTAAAGTGAGTTATAATAGCGTAAGGTTAGATTATTTCATTGTAAAAAGTGAGGATATTAACTAACCGACCTTGGGATTTCCACGGGTCCCGCTAGTAATAATAATAATAGGCTCAATTATTGCTCATATGGAGACTGTGTCCAACAAGGTTAGGACACAGTATCCTGAGGTTTTCATTCTTAGTATTAACATATGAAAAATACTAAAGAGTAACATAAGAGACAATTGGCATTAAATTTGCAGTGATTTACTAGTGCAATGCCCGCATCTAAATAAGGAGATGACATGGACTCTATTTTCCGTTGAGAGGAGCGTGTGTGACCATGTCTTAGAGACCCTCCAGTACCGTAGGAATACAATCCTTTTATTGTGACAACAGTCTACCTGTGTCCATGCTCGAGTATATTAAAATAGCTTGTACTGTCCCAACGGCCGCACGTGTTTNTTTCAGAGCTTGTTGAAGTGTGGCGAGCAAAGCTTGCGCACCCACCTCCTCGAATGCCACACGGCAACTGGCTGACAGCCATAAGAGACTCATGAGCTTCAACGGGCTAGGGTACTGGCTCCCTCCTTCTCTATAGAAGCTCCTTGAAAGTAACTGAAAAAGTTCTTTCTGCGACATGAATCAATTTTTTTTAATGGGCTGGGTGTTGTATTATATTGGCAGGCTATGGCACATGAAGTGTAAAGCAGCCACGGGACCCGTAGTAGACTTGAAATCATCAAATACACCGATGAAGATAGAAACGTTAGAAACATGAAAGTCTAAATAATGTTATCTTCAGACGATGAGAAACAAAGGATAGCGAAGGCGTGTAAATATAGAAGTGAAGCAATGAGAAAATTGTCTCCTAAAAGCGAAATTGTTATATTTAGATATGGTGTCTTTCTATCTCTATCATGATATACAGGGGGGGGGGAAGTTTGCTGGAGAAGATATCTGAGAGATCCACCAGTAATATACTGTAGTGTCTAGATATGTAGCGCATGTACCAGGTGACTTAGGGCGCGCTCACGCCTACGTAAGAGTTGCATTGCCACGCAGTTCTGTATCTGATTGGACATTGCTATGCCACTAAAATGAATATCTAAGTTATGAGTCGTTTCTGGCAGTTTGTACGTTATAACAAGGAGCAATGGCCAAGCTTTGGAAATATGTACCTTCTACTTTTGAGTTAGTTTAGAGTTGCAATGACGCATAGTTTTTGCGTGACTTTGAATTTGGAACAAGGGAGCGCTTCACGTTTTTCGAACAGTTGTTTCTGTGCGCATGATATCGGTTGAATTTATTAAGACATAACGGTTGCAAAACACATGCACAGTTGTGAATTGAAACTCAGAGAAGTAATTCAGAGACAGAGTCTAAAGTGAGCACGAGGTCCTGACTGTAGCGGAATAGCTGCCGCAGCTCGGAGTTTAAGCAGTTAATTGAATATAATATTAGATAAGTCGAAGCTGCATACACATCAGCGCAAGGGGAAGGACAGGGAGCAATGTTGCCATGTTTCGACTCTCGTGCTTGATATTTGAGGCAGTTTGCTAAGATTAAGAAACAGGCGCTATTTATCTTTAGGTTAGGTTGAGAAGTTGCATTAGGTGAACTAAAGTGAGTTATAATAGCGTAAGGTTAGATTGTTTCATTGTAAAAAGTGAGGATATTAACTAACCGACCGTGGAATTTCCACGGGTCCCGCTAGTAATAATAATAATAATAATAATAATAAGCTCAATTATTGCTCATATGGAGACTGTGTCCAACAAGGTTAGGACACAGTATCCTGAGGTTTTCATTCTTAGTACTAACATATGAAAAATACTAAAGAGTACCATAAGAGACAATTGGCATTAAATTTGCAGTGATCTTCTAGTGCAATGCCCGCATCTAAATAAGGAGATGACATTGACTCTATTTTCCGTTAAGAGGAGAGTTGGTTACACAGAAGTGGTGTGAAAACTTTTTTTTTATTTAGAGAGAGAGTATGAAATACAGTATGCAGCCTAGAGTGAGCTAGGGCAAGTTGTTGCGTATTAAAAAAATGGGACGTTTACAGAAATTAAAAAAAAAAGAGAAAACTGCGATGGGAAATTTAGAATATATAGACCAGCTAACCATATTCAGGAGTGAAATGAGAAACAGACATGTATTACAAGAAATAGCTAGTAATGATGATAATAGAAAAAACTTGAATTAAAATAGAATAGATTATTGAATTCAACTGTCATGAAATGGGATGGTATGCGTTATGGTCTTTGTCAGGCAGACGACAGAGACGGATGCTGTATACAGAATGGGAGAAATGAAATTTGGCAGAGCAGGCATGGCGAAAGCCTAAGATACCAGTGGGACAAAGAAGCAAAGAACTGGCCATACTTTTGGAGCAGTGTTGTGATAACGTGCAGTGAACTAGGGCGTACGTTAGCAGCATCAAAGCATAACGCAGGCGCTTACGTGATTGAATGTGTGTCAGTTAATGTTAGGTATACAGAGTACTTACGTAGACAAGTAAATCTTTAAGGGCTCAGGAGCCAACGGGCAGAAACTGATGTTAGGGAAACGAAAATTTATTACCGACAAGTTGTGAGTAGAAGCGATAAACATTGGAGGGCCAGGACGCGTACAGCTGGCAGCTAAGCATAAAAAAATGGTACCTCGCTGTAACTTAAAACTTAAGGTCTTTCCAGAGAATCAGATGGAAAACCTCAAGCCCGGTGGAATATGGAGAAGAAGACATATGGGAGAGCATTAGCTGGGTACGTCCTATTGGCTGAGAAAAAGAGAAACCGTTGCAGGACACTCACGAGGCTTCCAGCCAACAGTGATCGGGGATTTGCGGGAAATGAAATCACATGGGCAGATCTATCAAAAATATGGAACGAACTACGCAAGGTAAGGAGCAGGTAACGTCTATTGGTGCGGCCCAGATCTCGAACAGTGAGTCAATTTTGAGACGAATACAGTATTGTGAAGCGAAGAAGGAAATCGCGGTCCGGGTGTTATAGGCAGCGTTACGGGCAATGTGCAGATCTGTCGCAATTACCAGCACGCTCACATCGATTAAGTAATTGAGGGTAGATCCGTGCATATTGCACTCTTGTTGGGGACTGCCACAACAATACAAGTAGTATGCGCTGTAAATTTGTTGAATAAATAAATTTCACTGACACATTCAAAAGTTGAGCTGGCGGCCTCACTGTAAACCATTGAGCATAAAATTAATTGGTGACGGGGCAAATTCGTACCAAGATAATCGCTGACGAGTCCGTAACTACCACTTCGAAGGATCTGAACAGCGGGCCGGAAAGATAACGCTGGTGTGAGGTAAGTTTTGATCGAACAATGCAGAGGTCACTGAGAGAATAAATAAATTTCTCTTGATTTATTTAAAATAGGTGTGAAGGAGTGTCACGAGTTCCAACATCCAGGTAACATCTTAAATCATTTAGCTATGTTAACTACTGCATGTTTAACTTAAATTATTAAGAATCATGTGCTTAAGTTTTGGATAGTGCCTTCAAATTTTGACTTGAATAGTTATAGAAATGACTTAACAATTCAATTAGTGTCATGAAGATACTCAAACGTGGCATAAATACGCATAGTTAATTCATTGGAGTGTGTTAACTTCACATAGGGAGCATAACTGGCTCTTCCCAAAGAGAGTGGAGGCCAACGAGATATCACAGTGGAGGCGACGCCAGTACAGACGCTTCAACTCAGTACGCAGGGGAACGTCATACTATGCTGACTGCTACAAGAAAGCTTGTGACTTCTGCAATGTGTATTTAATATTGAGTGCGATTTGCATGTTGTTCAGGGCAGGCTATTTGATCTCTGCATTGTGTGAATGTGTTCAATCTTCATCTCGTTTACCGAATTGACCTGTCCTCGTCCGACCTTCCGCTAGAATGTATCTCTTACCACGCAATAGGAACTATAGATTATTCTGAGAGCGCATATCTCCGCCAAGTAAGGCAACGGTAACGAAAAATTTAGTTGGGTCTGAAACCATTTTCTTTGTATCAACTCTAAAATCTAATCATTTGTGTCTATGCAATTTTCTTGAAGATCCGCTTATAACTTTTTGAGTTATGCTGCTAATAAATATTATGACAAACATAAGTCAAACATACATAAGTCAAACATACATACATCTGCACCAAAATTCAATCATCTATGTCTTTTAACATTAATTACAACTCCTGAAAATTTCATAAAGATTCATTCAAAACTTTTTGAGTTATTGCGCGAGCGATCAAAAACGATCGACTATATTTCAGTGTGTGTAAATCTACAATAATATTCCAAATGACCTCACACAACTCATGTCTCACACCATTTTTCAAATGTACTTATAAAAATTATTGTTTAAGACGGTGCAATGATTAGAAATATTTAGGACGATATAACTAATGCTTTGATCAGACATGTGCCCTGTAACCTCAGAGTAGCTTTTAATTGGTTTGTTCTTTGATTTCCAATAAATTTGATCAATGTAGTAGGCACTTTTACTTTAGAGATTGTATAAAGTTGAGAACAATAAAGGTAGGTCTAACAAGCACAGAATCAAACACAACAACAAACACACGAACGAACGAACAGATCATCACAAAAATTCGGTCATTTACTCTTCGCAATAAACCTAAAACCTCATGTAAATTTCATTATAATCCATCCATAACTTTTTTAGTTATGGTATTGACAAAAATGAGGCAAACAAACGGATGAACGGATCTTCACCAAAAGTTAATCATCTGTATCTCTTAACACACTCAACAATCCCTGTAAATTTCATCCAAATTCGTACATAACTTTTTGAGTTATCTTGATGACAGACAGACAGAATAACCGCCAGATAGACAAACCCGGCGGAAACATAACCTCCTTGGCGGAGGTAATTAGCGTTGACATAAAATTCTTGTGCTCACGCATTTGAAGTACATTATTCGATTGATCACTTGGTTAGCCTTTACTATATCGCCTAACTATCTGGAGTAAATAGCAAAGTTAGATGTCGCTTTCAACTTCCTTCCCGGCAGATTACAATTTTGTCACGCCGCGCTGAGAAGGTGAGGTATATTTTAATGAGTGCATGCAATTAGATATTAAGATTTTCTCGTTCCGTTTCATCTGTTCTGGCTCGCTGCATTTACATTTCATATCGAGGGCTCCCGCATCGGCTCTAGGTCTCCTAATACTTATGTAATTGTCTTGCCTTTGATTTCACTGTGACTTGTGAACCGTCCAAATATTGGTAAATTGTAATCAGTCAATGCTCAAGGCAACCGTGTTCCTTAGATTACAGTATGCAAATTGTAGTGGGAAACTAAGGTATTAATAAATGCGCAATCCAAACTGTGCAGGCATTATTTCAATAAATCAATCGTCTGAACAAGTTGTGCATCTGATTTTGCAATACATACAAAATTTCAATCAATTACAACGTAATTGATTGTCCGTTCATAATCTCTGTGTAATTAAATGCATTGTTGTTCATTTACATAATTATTCATAATTGTTACGTATTGTTACAACTACACTTATGTACGGTATTTCATATCCCAACAGTGGTGTGTTCAAGTAGACGGACTGCGATACGTCAGACCGAGATGGTAAGGGTTAGGTGACGGACTTTAGTTTAGAAGAGGTAGGTTGAGTTATGGGACCGCAACTTTAGCTCAAACGAAAGTAAACGAAAACATTAATTTATGTTTGAATTTCCACGGATCTTACTAGTTATTTTTTTAATTTTTACAGGAATCTTATAACTTTACCAATCTTTCCTTTTCCCAGCACTTACAACTACACTTTGAATACGCTAAAACTGCGGCGTTTTCCATATTTTAGATGTATTTTCCTATCAAATCCTTACTATCGGGTACTGATATCATTGTTCAAAACAGCTCTGACCATTTCTCTCGCTAGTTCTGTCAATGCTTGAATTTTCCAAGAAGAGTACTTGAGGTCTAGGCGGTCGCTGTCTGATAAACTCCGTGCTGTGATTAAGATATGCAGAAAACAGTTGGCAATAATGAGAATTTCCTTTGGGAATTGGTAACCAATTTTCCCAAGATACGCCTGGAGATCGCACGATTAATGATCTAAATAAAAATTGATGATGATGATGCGTAATCTTTGGTCGGTAATACGACCAAATCTCAGGCAGTGAAAACGGTGCAGGCGGCAATGAAGTATAGATTCATAATGCATTTAACAAGTTAACAATCTCTATAAGTTTTGTGTAATAGTAAATCGGCGTACCACGTCACTGAAGCAATCGTTTTTAGGATATGTGGAAAGCATCGGGATGATCGCAGGTTTACGAACCTTATTAACTCGGTGAAACATTTTAGACGTGAAACTGCAAGTGGACGCCCTCGCAGATACTTGGCACTGGGGATCTCTCTCTCTCTCTCTCTCCCGATAGACTATAGTAATGATAATGGGAATACTGTCTGCTTTAAATTTTAAGACAATGAAATGCGACGGGGCAAGTCTCTGAGTGAAGACAAAAAGTTGCGAGGCTCACGCAAGCATCGTTCGGGAACTCACTCCTCAACTGTCCTGCGCAATTCCAAAGTTGTACATGTTTGGAACCCACCGACTCACCCTACTTTGTATTCAAGCAATGGCGTATACTTGAAGGCCATTCTGTCGCCAAGGGTCTGCCTATTTTACTGCACCACTTGCCTGCACTGGCTGTACCTTTATACCATGGGAAGCTCCTCCTAACTCGAGAGGCCCACGAACCCCTCCTAACTTTTAATAAAGACCATAGAAATACTTCGCCTTGTTGAATTTTAACCGTCACAGCCGCTTTAATTTTCTGTGTCTCTTGCCCTACCTTGCTCCCCACGGTACCCTCGCACGATGCCCACAGTTGCATGGTTACTTAAGCTTTGAAGATTAACCTTGCCCAAAGCCGTAATAAATATCAGTTGCCTAAGACAAACGTTTTTGTTCCCTACACAATAACTGTTTCGAAAATTCCTTTGTTTCAGTTGGTGCAGAATGTTAG
>LQNS02277221.1:2003674-2016059 GCA_001587735.2 Parhyale hawaiensis | reverse complement strand
CCTGCGTACTCTCTTTATATGCATATGGGACAACTCTTCTCTGTATGCCAAGGTCTTGTCGCCAATAAATTTAGAGTGCGGCGTTTGCTGCATTTGACTTTAAAGTAAGTTCTTATATTAATGCATAGTCGGCGGTACAAATTTTGTCCTAATCATGAAAGTAACGTGTACAGTCGTCGTAGCTGCTAATCAGTGAGGAGCAAGCTTTGTGCCAGTAGGTATTTATCTGCTGTGATGAATATTTTCTACGTAGAGTTAAAAGTATACCTATAGAGTTAACTTGACCGCACCTTCAACTGGCATACCCATTCCCATTTGTTTTCGCTGCAGATATAGGCCGAAAGGCTCCAGAGCCGTAGGCGGCTGCGGTTGTCTCGCAATACATTCACGAGAAAAGACAAAAAGCAGAAATTCGAATACCTAGTATAGATAGAGAAGCATCTGCAATAGAATAAATGAATACGACTTTTATAACTACACCCTACTGACTGTACACAGTACAGCAGGTCATTTTGTGAAGTATACGACTTTAAATTATTGAACTTTGTGTATGGTTAGGAACGTGCCTCGCAATGAAAACAAAATCTCAAGTCGATCCAATCTTATAACCTCAGAAATTTCTGCTGTAGCTCTAGCACGGTGCTTTCCAACCTCTTCTATGTCTGCATCGCTAAAGAAACACTTTTAGTGCGTTTTCGCATCTCCTACAAAATGAGTCACTCATATGTGATAATGAAGAATTTACGAGAAATTTGTGCAGCAAGTTTAAGGTAATTTCTGAAAGACATAGAAATAAGCCAAGATTTCGAACCCCCTAAAAGGTTATCTCACACCCCCAGAGAGTGCGAGCATGCCTGGTTATAAACCCCTGCTCTAGCTAGTATCAATACAATTTCAGGGTTTGTGGTGATACCCCGGATACTTAACCAGTCACAAATCGTATCTCAACCCGAAAACCTGGAAACCAGAAACGACGAAAGCGACAAGAGTTGCTGTGATGCAGGCACCGTACAGAGACGATCTATTTCAGATAACGGGTACCCTGCGAAATTATTCATATGAACAACAACTAAACTGCGAAGCTTGGAGAAAATAAGCATGCCTACGACAAGCATCGTACAGTAGATGAAATTACAATAAATTTAATTTATGCTCAGCTTGCACCACTGGCCGATGGTTGACACTCTCGCAATTGCATTTCGTGTCATATATATCGTTTTTGAACTTCTGTTAGCCCAAGTGGGTTATGATCACAATACCCCTGGTGGTAATAAAAGCTCTGTCCGTACAGGCTCTCATTTTCTGCGCCCCTGCTACTTCACTTAAGTATACCATATTCCTGCAAGGTAGTCTGTTACCGGCGTATTGACGGGGTATCGCAGCAAGAATTTCGCGCCACGCTTTTGGAAGAAGAAGAAGTAAATATCTTAGTCGTTTGTGATGACGAATTCGTTTCAGAATGAAGGTTGTTTCAAAAAGTCCAGTTTCCTTAACGAATTAAAAAAAACTATTTCGAACGTAATACATACAATAATTTGAGTTCACAAGAACACTCTTTTCTGTGACTGACACTCCATTAGAAGAGTTCAAACGTTCAGCACACACAAAAAAAAAAAAACATAAGCATCAATTGAGATACAACGGTCTGCAGCGACGCATGCTTCTAGCATGGAGGCTTCAAGTGTTTTTATATAAAAAAAAAATATTTATATGAAATGATGTTGAGGTGAGGTAAGTCCTGGTCGTAAATAATTTTTCGTTGTACGAACATGCTTTTTGATTGGATAGTTGGCAGTACTCGAACCATCAGGCCCATTACCAGAGAGTAGTAAAAACACTAGCATAATATCTCGAACCAACAGGCCCATTCCCAGAGAGTAGTAAAAAGACTAGCATAATATCTCAAACCAACCTGCAGGCCCATTCCCAGAGAGTAGTAAAAAGACTAGCATAATATCTCAAACCAACAGGCCCATTCCCAGAGAGTAGTAAAAAGACTAGCATAATATCTCAAGCCAACAGGCCCATTCCCAGAGAGTAGTAAAAAGACTAGCATAATATCTCAAACCAACAGGCCCATTCCCAGAGAGCAGCAAAAAAACTTACATATTATGCGTCCGCACAAAATATGCTTCGAGGCCAGCTTAATGACACAAAAAGTAACTACGTACTTTCAAATTAAGTAGAACATATTCTCCATAGAATCCGCTGCAACAATTTGCCTTTTCTTCATTTTTCATCGAGCATCGCAGCCCTTCAGCAGTTGTACAGTATGGACTTTCAAAATAAGGGGAATAATATGCACAGTGAAATTAGGAGAACAGAGATTTTGGCATTTAAATCTGCCAAGTATTTAGAACATGTGAGACTGTGAGGCTCAATGCCGAATGATAGACCTCTGATTTACTGCATGTGGTGTATGGAGCGTGTGGAGCTTTGACTCCACATGTGACTGCTATAACGAACCCTGACTGTCACTTCCATTAAAGTGCAACGCTTCACTTTATGTGACAAATTGTTTTTACTTACGGTTCAGATAAACACAGCATATCCATCTCAATGAGTAACTTTATAATATGCTACGACTATAACCAGTCAGTGCCTAGTACAGTTCATTCTTGGGCACTAGCCATGGGTAAAATTTACCTACGTACCTAATTCTTGCAGAGATGGTACATGGTTTGTGTTCTAGAGTTAATGAGAGGAAACAACTGATGTGGAGCACAGCCATTTTTTTGTGTCTAAGATGATTGGAATTAAAGCAACAAAAAGTGCCAGAAACGTAAAAATCTGCATTCAAGTTGAATAATGCAGCCACAGTTTAGAATATACGGGTCACCCGACAGCCGATGCCTGATGAGCTCATAACTGCACCCATTAAATTTATCATGCAAGCAGTCGCTGGCAGACCACCTGTGGCCGCGGGCCTGTAGTTGGGGATTCATGACCCAGACCCCCATTTCTAAGACAATGAATATTTGGTTCTCTGGCCCTCACCACCATTGAAAAAATAGGGCGCATAAGAATACACGAACCAGTGCGTTTCCGCAATATTACCCTCTCACTCACGACTTTATCTTTTCAGATTCCCAAAACTCCTCAAAACTAGCACACTGTTCGTATATCTGAAAAATTTGATGGGGTTTTTAGGGCCACTATAAAACTTTCCACAATTTTTATGCATTTCAGTAGGTCTAACGCAGTTAAATTGTTGTTAGGTTTATTATGACGAGCAAATGACCAAATTTTTGTAATGACCTTTCCGTTCATTCGCTTGTTTCTGCTTTGTTTGATTTTTTGCTCGTAAGTACATTAACTCAGAAAGTTCAGAATGGATCTTTATAAAACTTACAGGAGTAGTTAGTAATGTTAAAAGACTATTAAATGTTGGTGCATATTGCCACATTGGTTGGCACGTTTGTGTGCTTGACTTGTGCTTGTCATATTGTTTTTAGCAGCATAACTTAAAAAGTTATAAACGGACCTTCAGAAAAATTGCGAAAAGTGCTAATACAGTGGCCACAAAAACAAAGTTTACCCCTGTGTCGCAAAAACAAAGTTATTGCATTATTCGCTGATAACTTTGCTTTCGCATTCCCTGCCTTATTAGACAAGTGAGGAGGGTAGCATGGCGTTTGTTGCTCCACCCCCGCGCCAGACACAAATCCCCGCTATACAGTCCGTCTGTGATCTATTGGAGCTCAAGTACAATACACGTGCGTTGCGCTGGTCCACGGGCCTTTATTTTCCTATTTTTTTACTAATTTTGGTATTATACAAATAACAACAACGGCATCACAGTTAGTCCGAAGAAGCTTACCATTAAAAGAAAAACAGGCCCTCATCCAAATCAAGCTACCGATGATCCGCGTAACTGTTGAACTGAATGTCATCCGAGTGTCACTCTTCAAACTTAAAAAATCGGCTGCTACACTCGCTGCCGGGACGCATTGTCGTCGTTCGCGACTATTCTGTGTACGTGCACCGTTGTGCGTGCGTTTAAATACGTGTGTTGTTCCGCTGTGCCTCATTCCCACAAATGGATTAAGCCTTACTGTCAGAAAACGGAGAGGACTATCGGGTAGTTAGTAAAAAATTCATTCATAACATCGGGCAGGTTAGGTGAGGGTAGGCCTAGTTTATCTAAATTCCATACGGGCGCAGTTATGTCACATAGCGACGTGCGGCAACTGTTGCATAGCACATGGTAGTGATTTTGGTGTTGATGATGCCACATAAACGTACACGCTAAGCGCGGCACGCACAGAGAATAGTCGAGAACGACGAGAGTGCTGTCGGGACCAAAGTGGGATGTGGGTGCAAGAGAAAGACAACACCAAGGACTGACAAGATGTTGGTGAAAGAGGTGAAGCTTGCTACAGGCTGTCTCTTGCATCCACATCCCACTGTGCGTGGCGCTATGGTTCCTGCGGGTAGTGCATCAGCTCATCTTTTAAGCTTGAAAAGGGACACTCGCCTGACATTGATTTTGACAGCTACGCAGTACACCGGCCCTTTCTGCTCGATTAGAGTGAGGGCCCGAGTCTTTCCTCCAATGGTAAGCTTCTTAGTAGTTTTTTCATGGTGCCAAATAAGTGAAAAAGTAGCAGAGTAGAGGCCCGTCGACCAGCGTAACCTACCGGCACTGTATGGTACTCTGCTAGAGCTCTGATAGATCACTGATTGTGTAGCGGGGCTTTATGTTTGGCGAAGGGGTGGCGCAACACACGTCATACCACCCTCCTATCATATGGCGAAGAATGTGAAAATAAAGTTATGGGAGAAAAACTTTGTTTTTGCGGCACAGAGGTAAACTTTGTTTTTGCGGCCACCGTACTATCTAAAGGCACGTTTGATTAGATTTTGGTTTGATAAAAAAAATCATGGTTTCAGAGTCTTTTTGAAGTTTTCGTTACCGTTGCCTTGCTTGGCGGAGGTATGTGCTCTCATAGTGCTCTAGTTTGAAATTTGGGTACGTTTGGTCGGGTTTTGGCACCACATTTGTTTAAAAATACCAATGGGGTTCGAAGGAAAAAATAGATCCCTAAGGTGGGCGTGGGAGTAAAATGGTTAAGGACCACTGGTCCAGTGAGAGCTTCACGCACCGCATGTCCTCTCGCTGGGGGACCAGCTCGGCATCTCTTCCTGTCCTGATTCTCTGCTCCTATGAAGAGGTCAGTTTTCGTCCCCTTTTACTAGTAACTACTTGATTTGCACTTTAATGAAACCACGAGTGCGGTCGGTCCCGACAGGAGTGACGCATATTTAGTTTTGGCCAATCTGTTGAAGATGAATTGCCAAATATGAGCATGAAAATACAATACATTTCTTTAGCACTGCGGAGCAGACATTTTATATAGCTTTGCATTAACAATACCGAGCGCCTGTACTCCGGTGAAGGATCTTTCCTTCGCCCGTAACAAAATAAAACAGTACAAAATTCTCAGCTGCCTGTGCAACATGCACTCAAGTGTCATTAGTCGGCAATTATGTGCCAAATGCAAATTGCACTGTTATATGCCAGTCGTTCCTGAAAGTTGTCCCAGTTATTTTGCACCCTAAGCCCGGTGCTTTCATAACAGCATTTGTTGTCGCTAGCTGCCTAGAGGCAACTCAACTAATTCGTTTACGTAGCCGCGGCACGGCCACAGCTTGTGCAAAATTTAATGCATAAAAAATGGTGAACTTTCAACTATCGCACCGAATTTTAATCAGTTTCTGTACGTAAAGACTGACATTTTAAGAGCCAGCGCACAGTGTTCATAAACGTCAAGCTGAATACTGAGAAACTTTTTGATGCATGGAAGTGTTTCACAAAGAAGCATCAAGATGTGCGTAAGCGTTTCACAGAGAAGCATCAGGATGCAAGTAGGTATTTCATGGCATAGTTTGGTGTATCATCGCAGCAGACAAAAAAACATATTTCCGCAAAAAGAAAGTGAACAAAAGCTCTGTAGTGTTGTTACACGTGCGAAACGAGACGCGGTTACTTACTAACACGCAGATGGCTCTTGTAATTCAAAATTTTATCTTTTCAGGTCCATCAGTTTTACCTGTTTTTGATGCATATTGATGCATCATCGACTTTGTCACTAAACCGAAACACAAAAGTGCATCAACGTGACCAAGCGCATCATAGGACCCTATATGCATCATCATGATGCACTTTCTCCTTCTGGTGCACTTGCGTGTTTTGGTTTTGGGACAATAATACATGTAATATTGATTTTTTCAAAGATCGACCACGTTCAGACAGACCACAAGTTATTCAACGGAAGAATGTTACAAGAGCCTTTGAAAATTATCCGAAACTCAAAATGACTGATATTGAGAAGAAGAAGAAGATTTCTGTGTCAACCGTGTCATGAGCTCCATGGAGTAAAGGTGGAAAAGCTGAAAGCGTCAAAAAAGACCACTGCTAACTGCTGAAATGGTTAAAAAGCGCCAAGAGCGATGTTCCCGCCTTCTTGATAGGTTTGATAGGTTTATTACACACAGACACATTTTATGTTGCAAGTATTTGGTAAAGTAGTAATACACTCTAGAATAATGCATCTGTGTAGCAACTGAAAGTTTAACAAACTTTTTGGGCAACATAAAACAAAAAACAAAAGCTAATAAAATTGCATGACGTATTCTTTAAAATGTTTTTTTAAGACATTATCAGAAATGGGATCTAATAAATACGCAGGAAGTTTATTGATAAGAGTTGCAATTTGAAATACTGTAGCGCGTTTCTCAACGTCAACACGCATAGTTGGGAGATTGAGAACAGCACGTCTCAGTTCGTAATTTTGTTGGGGAATAAGGGGACTGAGGGGACTTGAAAAGTGATGGAAATCGAGTCATCGTTTTCTAAGATGAGAAGACCTTCACTGTGGATCCTGTTTTCAACAAACAGAACGATCGAATTGTAAGCTTTGGCCAAGACATCTCTGATGTTCGTTATGTCTCCACATCAAAGCATCAGGCCTCTGTGATGATGCTTGGCGTTGTGGCCTCCAATGGCGAGAAGATGCCTCCAGTGTGATTAAGGACGGTTGCAGGTTGACAGGGGGTAAATACAGGGATATAATGGCCACAAAAGTTCTTCCTTGGATCAGAAAAATTGTCAAAGATGAAGATTATGTGTTTCAACACGATGGTGCTCCAGTGCACACGTCGAAAACCGTCCAAAACTGGATGAGCCAAAAATGACTTTCTGGCCCAAAGACTTCTGGCCTCCACAGTCTCCTGATCTCAATATTATGGACTACAGCGTGTGGCTGCATATTGAGAGTGAAGCATGAAAGATCGTCACAACAACATTTGGGAGCCGAAAGCCTCTGTGAACCGCACTTGGGTCCAGATGAGGAAGGACTACTTCCGTAATGTATGCAAGGACTTCCTACCACGATTAGGGCGTGTCATTGCTGTCAATGGAGGTCCTATTCAATAGTAATGTTGTTTAGATCATAATAACTAATAAATTACAAATCTTATTTTATTTCATTATAAACAAAGCTTCTACGAACTTCGGATGGTAATTTATTAAAACAGGTCAGGACTTCTGCAAAGCCCGGTATATGGAGCACTTTGCAACATCAGGAAGTATTAAAATTTTATAACGAAAGGATGACAAATAAGACGTTCCTTAATGACGACATGCTGCTTATAGGCAGACTCAAATTTATTCAACAGGTACTTAAGGAGCGGTAACAAATAGTGGCGGTAAAACACTTAAAAATTGCACAAAGTTGTATAACTAATTGCAGAATTTAATCTGTTAAGATGCAATAAGCAATTAATTCGCAGTTAGATAGTTGAACAATTGGAAACAATGAGAATAGCTCGCAAGTGTTGAAACTAATAGACAAAACCATCAGACCAAGCTCGATAAGATAACGAAATTTTAACGAAGTAAGCCTTAGTGCTGGATCGATTAACAAATTGCATCGCACATGAAAAGTTAGAGGTCGGTTTTGAAGCGCTTAACATCAGCATCACAGCGACGATACGGTCGACGGTGGGTTACGAGTTGACCATGCCACACAGTTTCAACAGGCTGACAATAGCTCCGATGACTTCGGTTCGGCAGTCATCGATAATTCCCTGGCTCCTCTGCTGTTAGGAGTAACGGCACTTAAAAGAGTTAGTTGAAGAAAATGCCGGTCGACCATACACCCTCAACGTCGTCGAAATCACGGTTAGAAGCAGTCCAGCCAACACACTGTACTGTTAAAGAGAAAAAACTTCCTTATAGACCGCATCAACACTTCACTGAGGAGGACATTAGATAATCTAATACTAAGAATGACCGTCGTGTGTTTATAAATATATATATATTTAAAAATTTAAATATTTATTTATTTATATGTTTGGTGTCACGCTCTTAACGAAATAGATAGGCGGAATTTAGCCCAGGTTGGAGGCTCTGGTTGTCCTGTCAAGCTCCATTGAAAGTGATGGGCAGAAAATAGGCCGGGTTGCAGAAGATGGCGAACGTATCTTAAGCTGGGACAGTTGAAATTCCAGCAATAAAGACATCGCAGGCTTAGTCTGATTTGTACGAGTATTAGCTTCTCCATACATCGCATCTACGGCAAAGTATAGGGCGACCTTATGTCTGAATGCACTTCTTGCATTGCCGAGGTTGAAATCGTAGCACTGAAGATACCTGAAGCTTCCATTGGCACTCTCATGCTACTTGATTCGTAGTTTCTTCCCACAGATGATTTCGTTGCATGAGCTATTCTTCCCACTTTGATGCAATAATTGTCAACGAAACCGGCGAAACATAAGTTTTCACGGGCAGTAGACAATTATTTCTTCAAGCTTACTGTTTTCCTCTGACAAAGCAGTTTTCTCTTCATAGGTCAAAATTTGAGTACCTCAAATGAAACAGATATTTGAGATGGAAAGATGGTATCAACAGTATCTTTGCTACGGAGCGAACATACTGTATATAAGCTATTATTTTGTTTAAGTGTTGGAGTATTTTACTCAAGAGGTTACTTCTGCCTGTCTATATTGAAGACCTAAGAATGACAGCACGACAAAGGATCAATGAAGAAAAGAAGAGAATTGAAAAGCAAATAAGAGAAGAGGAGATTCCGCAAAAGCCTAGAGGCATTAGGCAAACGTATAGGTTTTTGCGTGAATTTTTCACGCAAGGGTCCACTAGTTGAAGAATAACAGGTACCTTCCCCCTTCACCCCATATGCTAACCCAGATTCAGTGGATTATCCAAAATTTAAGCGTGTTGACAAAGCAGCTTTGCAGCTTTCACCATTCAACATGTCACAGCTCTCGGAAGTTGGAAACGTCCACTCTGTTTGTCTTGTACTGTAATGAAATAATGGGAACTTTGCTAAAACTACGAAGTGCGCCACGACGACATCTTTCGTATGTAACAGCCCCACAACTATCCTCTCGCTAGGTCTGATTCTTACCTAACGTAATGTTGCCGTCAGTGTCGAGATGACTTTCAAAGCAGTAAAGAGAAAATTAGGAAAACTAGAGTTCAGTCAAAGAGAGCAAGGAGAAGCTGAATAAGGTAACCAAATACTAATTACAAGGAAGCAACTCCAAGCAGGATAATTAAGTTAGAACACCTAATCCCTTCAAGAATAGTTCAATACAGGACGACCGGCCGACGGGCAGATATAGTAAGTGATGTTAAGATTTAAGTAGAAAGGGAAGAAGGGAAGATGCTTCATTGCTCCTGCTGCTGATGCGGTTGCTTCATGCTCCAGGAAACGAAGTCAACAAATGATGCCACAGCGACCGCGCAATGGTTAACTGAACCAGCAAAATGAATAATATTGATGAATTACTGAGCGAGCAGTTCAGGATATCAAACGAGCAGTACGCGAGCTAAAATGTGTCTTCTCGCCGGCAGCTACTCCGACCTCCACCTTCGGCCTTCATGCCACGGCAGAGGTGCCGACGGAATATCCGCTAGATTTGAACTTAAAAAACACCTCCAATGGAGGAATTTTTTATAGAAGACCGAAACGCTGCTTAAAGAAATCCGACAATAAGAAATTACAAGCTGTCTTAAACGCCTGCAGGCCAACACTACCAAAGGCGATGCCGGCAAAGAATTCCAAACCCCAAAATGCCAGGGTACGAAGCACCGACCAAACTGATTAGTTCGACATCTAACATCCTCCAACGTGAAAGTGTGCGCGCCGACCGCAGCACGTGTTTCTCTCGTAAACACCTTGAGTGCAGGGACAGAAGAATACAAACAAGGCCTCTCATTGTTGTACACCTTATAAAACATCCCTTCTCCTGTGGAACAGGTTGACCAAATCATTGCCCGCGCTCAGCCTACTGGCTGAAAAAAAACGAGTCGGTCTCACGGACGCAAGTGGCTGTGAGCAGCTGAAGCCCAGACCGGTGAGCAATACTCCAACACAGGCAGCAAAAAAGCATAAAAGCATCTCCGAACAACCTCACTGTCACCTAACACGGAATTTACCTTACGCAAATGCCCAATATTACTGGAACCACGTTCATGACACCTGTCGCCTAATATGCGGCTCAAATGTAAGCTTCTCATCAAAGACAACACCATAAATCTCCAAACAGCCAGACTCCTGAAGCAAGGTGTCGGCTATCTCCCGCTGTGGATGCTGCTGTACAAGTGTCCGAAGCAGACTGATAATCATCGAAAAGGAGCCTACAGTGTCCATCGTTTTGCCGCAAGAACCTGTAATTTTCTTTGCTTACAGAAAAATATTATATTCAGTCTTATGACGGAGATTTAGGCATTAATTCTGCAATATCACTGAGAAGTGTTAGTCAGACTGTCGATAGCCTTGTTACCGGGAAGTTTCCCTCATCTCCATCAAATCTGTGGTCCAGAAGTTCTATATTAGGGTGGCGATCTGATGCTGCTTGAACTTTCAATGCCCTTGACTGTTACCGCATCATGTTTACAACACCAATGAAGTATTATTAATGTTGTATTACTTGCGTACCTCTCATATATGTGCACAGTGTATACATATATAATAAATGTTAAAGAAAATTTTTAAATAACCAACAGATATTATAAATGCTGCTTGTTTATAGATTTTCCTCAAATAATCACTCTCGATCGAAACTCATACTCATAAAAGAGGGCCTCATCGATGTACCTACACCGGGACTCTTTGAAAGAGACCTCAATGATCGCTTGCGGAACAACGGTCAAAAACTCAAGCATAAAGCTCGAAGAACAACCTTAAGTCAGCAGTTCTTCCCGTATTTCATAGTCAACATCTGGAATAGACTCCCTTCCGACGTTGTTAGTGTGGAATCAGTCAATGCGTTTAAAAATCGTCTTAACATACATTGGGAGAGCTATTGAAGAACTCCTTTTCCAGGAATCACAAACTCTTAACGGTCTAAGCCTCCGAGGCTTCCTTAATCCCTCTTCTTCTCTCATGCGCTCCAACTACACTGTCTGACATCTTTAACGTCGCATATCAGCGGCTATTGATCGTGATTGCGTGCATTCATGATCGTCTCTTTTGCAGAGCTTCTTTTCCCTTCGCTTTTTTTTTTCTTCTCTTTTCCCCAATCTTTTATATCCTACTAACATAAGGGCAATAACTCATAGAGGGCTGGGGGTGAAAGTTTCGGTGTCTCTTTAAGAATTGGCCTGTTGGTCGTCTACTGCCGCTTATCTAATCTAACCTAAACTATCAGCACAAATCACACATGCCGGTACTTACTCCTAACAGGTACTGTATATGATTATGGTAAGTATATACAGAGTTACGTATCAACGAATAATTTACAAATACAAGTGTACACTCTGCGATACGTTGGCGTGGTGGATATACAATCTTGTGACCCTCTTTTCACCAGAGGGTAAAGACAGTGGAAACAGCTCGATTAGGGCGCTACCTCCAAACTTCCGGTCCTAATGGCGTGGGTTCGAATCCAGCCCGGGCAGGATTTTTTCTCAAAAGAACCGTTTAAACGACGGTATCAAATTTAGATTCTGTAAATTCTGCCGTGAAGTTGTTGTCGTTTCTGTAACAGAGAGAATCCGTTTATTGATGGAATCTTTGAATACTTTCCGTTGCGATTAACAGAAAGGTGAAAAGTGTGTGGCAAGTGAGCTGCCAAACACTTTCTGTCATCTCATGTAAGACTATTATTTGGTGACATGAACATCTTTATCCGTATATTGAGTATTATAAGCCATGTTTCGATGAGTCATGCCACTGTGGTATTTTTCTACTAGTCTTTAATCTTGCATACAAACTCCGGGGACTTTTTCAGCCCTTCCTTACTCACAATATGACCAAGAAATTGCACTTCTTTCTGAAAAAACTCGCATTTTTCAAGTTTAACTTTTATACCATGGCACATTAAGGTCGTCAAAACCTTTTCCACTAGAGCGAGA
>LQNS02277221.1:1928982-1944811 GCA_001587735.2 Parhyale hawaiensis | reverse complement strand
TTCTTGAAGAACCTCAATCTCCGTGAAAACACATGTGTTTATGGGAGCAACTTGCATCGCTGTTGGTTCAGGGATATTTGCAACATTTTCAACAGTAAATACAGAGGTGAAATAGTCGTTCAATAAACCAAATAAACCAATTTTAATTTGGAATAAATCAACTTCAAATAAAAATAGGTCGAATTAAAATCAAAACAATTCAACTAAAAATTAAAATACTTGATGCAGCTGTGGCCGGTGGTAGCCAGAGGTCAGAGAGGCAGAGTTACTCTTGATACACAATCGTAACTAGAAGTGATCATTGGTAATTAGAAGCAGCTGATCGTATATCCAGCGGCGGCTACTTTTGTAACCAGTGGCAATTTGGCAAGTATGCCAAATTAGCGGTCACTCGGGCTAAACAATGGCAACTAGAGTAGTTGCAATGAGTGGTAACTAATCACTATTAATAAGTGAGGTAAACTATCATAATTAGGTGTAACTATGTAACTAATGGTAGTTGGCAGTATCTGGTGATAACTAGTTGTAGCAAGTGGTAATTTATGGTAACTAGAGGTAATCCATGGTTACTGGAGGTAACTAACTGTTATCAGCGGTTACTAGCAGTATTTAACGGTAACTATCTCTATAGCCTATATTACCTCTTTTAAAAGGTGATAAACAGAGGTAACTAGTTAGACCTAGGGATTTCCAGTAGTAATTAGTACTAACTAGTAGTGATTATATGTTATTAGTTTTCATTAGTTGAAACTAGTGGTATCAAGTTTTAAAGAGCGTTAACATGTTTTGGAGAGTAACTACATACAGTGGTTGCTAGTCGCAGTATGCTTCGACTGTTGGAGTCAAGATTAGAAGTAACTGGTTGTAACCAGCGTATCTCCTCATAATGGTCAGACTAGTGGTAGCTAACTAGTAAAAATCAGCTCACCTCTTGGTTTTTGCTGGCGGTAACTAGCCATGATTAGAGCAGTGTGAATTTGATGAGTCCCAATCAATAATTTAAGCCATGAGGTGGAAGAAAAAAGGCACCACTAGATACTGTACCACTGGTCACAGCTACGGGGAATAATGGAATTTGAATCGTTACGTCCACCATAGAGGATACGTTGTGGGACTCAGGGTCGTGAAATCCAGAGAGCGAGAGCAGATTCCAGAAGGGGGCGAGCCTCTGCAGCAAAAACTGATGTACATTGATTATTTTTGCCAAAGGAGGTTGCTTTTACCATATTTTCTGTTTGTCTGTCACCAAAATAACTCAACAATTTATAAATGGATCTTTACAAAACTTACAGGGATTGTTATGCATGTTAACTGTAACAGAGGATTACCTTTTCGTGGAAATCTTTTCGTTCGTTTGTTTGTCTGCCTATTTTCTTTCTACTTGACTCTTTTCCATGAAATTTACATGAGTTGGTGGGTTCATTATGAAAGTTACATGCGCATTTTTTATGATCTGTTTGTTCGTTTGTTTACAGTTATGTTTTTTAACACTGTAATTTGAAAAGTTCCATATGGATCTTTATGAAATTTACAGGTAATGCACAGATGATAACGTCAAAAGAAATGATTACATTTTCTTGGTAAATTCTGGTGTAGATTAGTTGGCACATTTGTGTGTTTGACTTGTGTTTGTCACAATGTTTGTTAGCAGCATAACTCAAAAAGTTTTGAACGTATTTTCAAGAAAAATTGCAAAAAACTGTTAGAACAGTGGCCACAAAAACAAAGTTTACCCCTGTGCCGCAAACGCAAAGTTATTGCATAAATCACCGATTGCATTGTTTTTACATTCCCCGTCATATGAGAGGAGGGTAGTATGACGTGTGTTGCTCCACCTCCGCGCCACACACAAAGCCCCGCCACACAGTCCGTCGTCTGTGATCCATTGGAGCTCAAGCAGAGTACATGTACGTTGCGCTGGTCCGCTGGCCTCTAATTTCCTACCCTGTCACTTATATTTGACACCATACAAAAAATCACCACGACATCACAATGGGTCGGAAGAAGTTTACCATTGAAGAAAAGACTCGGCCCTCACCCCAATCGAGCAGGGAATGCCGATGAACCGTGTAGCTGTCGAACTGAATGTCAGCCTAGTATCCCTCTTCAAGCCGGAAAAATCGGCTGCCGCACTACCTGCCGTGACCATACCGCTACGTATGGGGCTGCAAGAGAAAGACAACAGCAAGGACTGACATGGTATTGGTGAAAGAGGTGAAGCTTGCTTTTGCCTTTCTCTTGCGCCCACATCCCACTTTGCGTGATGGTATAGTTCCGGCAGGTAATGCACAGATGATATTTTAAGCTTGAAGATGGACACTCAGTTGATATTCAGTTCGACAGCTACGCAGGTCGTCGGAACTCCCTGGTCAATAAGAGTGAGAGCCTGAATCGTTTTCTTCAGTCGTAAGCTTTTTCTGACCCATTGTTATGCCGTGGTAGTCTTCAGTATGGAGCAAAATGCGTGAAAAAGTAGCAAGGTAGAGACCCGTGGACCAGCCTTACGTACGTTTACGGTACTCAGCTCGAGCTCTGGTAGATCAACGACCGACTGTGTTGTGGGGATTTGTGTTTGGCGCGGGGTGGCGCTTCACACGTCATACCTCCCTCCTCTTGTGTTGAGGGGAATGCGAGAATAAAGTTAGTTTCAGAGCCAGTTTGAATTTTTCGTTACCGTTTCCTTGCTTAACGAAGGTATGCTCTTTCAGAGTGCTCTAGTTAAAACTTAATTCCTACGTTTGGTCGTGTCTTGGCATCCTATTAATTTAGAAATAGTAACGGGGGCTCGAATGAAAAAATATATCCCTGAGGAGGGCGTGGGAGTAAAAAAGTTAAGAAGCACTGTTCTAGTCAGAGCTTGACTGCCTGTCAACAAGATAACTGGAAAAGCTACGGATAGATCTTTATGAAATTTACAAAAAAATTTACGTATGTTAGAAAGAACAGATGATTAACTTTTCGTGTAAGTCTGCCCAACCGTTTGCTTGTTTTCTCCTTATTCATTTTAACCTAACTAAAATTGTTATGAATAGATTTTCATGATACCTACTGAACTTGCAGGATTGGTTGGGATTGTTACAAAGAGCAATTGACCAAACTTTCGTTATAACCTGTCGGTCCAAATTCTATGGTTTCTGGGTTTATTAGAACATAATTCAAAAATTTGTTGAGAGATCTTCATTAAATTTGTATTAATTTTTAGACATGTCAAAATCACAAACGGCCAAATTTTCGTGATAATCAATTCATCCGTTGCTGTGTTTTACCGTATATTTGTCTTAGTGTTTATCAGGATATAACTCAAAAAACTACTGACGGATCTTCAATAAAATAACAAAAAGTGCTATTAATGTCAGGAGGCACAAATAACCAAATTTTAGTGAGAATAGAAACGAAATATTCGCTTTATGATCAATTTGAATTTTTTATTTACATTGCCTTGCTTGGCTGAGGTACGTGCTCTCATAGTGCATCTCTTGTTTTAATTTGAACTTCATTGTTTCAATTCAAAGTTTATTTTATCCAAATTTGGACTTTACTCATTTCAACTTGAAATCGAGTGATTTTAGTTTGAACATGGCTTATTTTAATTTGAAATGTATTCATTTTAATTCGAAGCTAAACGCTATAATCGTCTATAAAAGAGTTATAATATTCCATATCGTGGCATTCAACGCACTCAGTTAGTGGGACAAGCCACACCTGCGATAGACGCTCATCTGAACAGAAATTCGACTCTAAAGGAATTGAATTTGAGAGAGTGTGGGATCAGTCGGAGCGCAGAGAGGTTTCAGCTTTATGTGACTTCACGTCTCAGTGCTGTAGATGGCAGCACCGAAACAAAAGAAGTGACAGCGTACAAAGAAAGGCAATTGCAATGAGAACCATTCAACTGCACTTTTCTCAGTACTTTATCGTGCCGCTTGAATATGAGTACAATTTTTCTCAAGGATAGCAAGCACAATGGAGAAGTTAAGTTTTCATAATCGTTTGATGCTGATAAGGAAAGTAAGAGATGCACTGCAAAAAAAAAGGATTATTGCGGTGAAGGTTTAAATATAAGACCTGGGGAAAAATTATTTCGGGAGTTAGCAGTCGGAGTATTGGAGGGAGGAATAGTAGTAGCAGACTTTTTACTAGCGCTTCAGTGGCACACTGCCTATATCGCGCTAAACTATTCCTGTGTTTAACCACAGGCTCGTGCGCCGACTAGGGCGCGTTTTAAATTGTCAATGACTTTTGTCTCGGCTTTTCTGCCGATAGGTCTCAGAGTGGTTGGTCAGTGCACCATTGACGGGAAAAAGGCGCAAGTTGAGCATTTCCAACCCCCGGGCGCGGTGAACGCTGTCGCTCAGTTACGCCGCACAGGGGAAGGAAATGAAATACAAGAAAGTAGAAGTCTCGCGGGAATAGGTCAGCCACCTCGATTGGCAGCACACCTCCCGAAACAGAATGGGAAGTATTGAGAGCCTACCTAACTTTACAACAGTAACCTCGCCAGCAGGAAATGCGGCCAGATGCTACATCCCCTGCGGAGAAGGCACTCGGGACCCTTGGGTGCGTGATGCCCAAACATATTGTGGCAGGGAAAGGGCCCGCCACAATATGCCGCAAAGGGCTATTGAAGGGAATTAGGATAATATCCTAACATATTAAAGCGCTTCGAGTTTTTATTTATTTAAATATGTACATATTTCGTGCCACATTTTCAATAAAATAGGCAAAAAATAGGCCAGGCTGCAGATTCTTTAATTAAGTTGCATTGTCATAGAGGGCGACGACAAGGTTGCAGAAGATGACGACAGTAGGATCATTATCCCATTATCTGAATGGACGTCTTGCTTGAAACACTTCTTGAAATCGAGACGATATTGATATTTGCTGCTTCTCTTAGCACAGCCATGAAGTCTCATTTTTATAACTTTCTCCGTACATCAAAATATATGTTTACACTGAGTTCGATATATAAATTCAGTAGATGATCAGCGAAGGTCCAAGCAAAGCGATGATGTTTCACGGGATAGTAGGGTAGTAGACATGATATTATTTCTTCTAGCTTGCTGTCTTTCATTGACAGAGTAATTTTCGTTAATCCTTCAGTATCTAGGTTACGCTTCGAAGAATTTAATTAAATGCAATATTGGTTTTCTGCTTGATAATAGAAAATTTTTCCTCGTGTTACCTAAGGTGGGAGACGATTGTGCTGCTTACATGAACTGCAAAAGAGAGCCCTTATCTTTTGCGATAATTTAAGTCGGCTGTTGCTGCGTATCTTTTAGAATCATATTAGTCACAAAAGGATGTTGAATGAAGATGGGTCTTCAGTAATTCCTCGCTATCATATATGACCGTGCAGGTACCTACTCTAGTTTAAACTAGGAGCTTCCTTTTTCCATTGTCTTACAAATGCACATCGTTCCTTTACGGATTTTACCGACCGCTGCTGCAAAGTGAAGCCAGGATCTCTTGGCAACACTACTGTGTGTGTCCGCAATTTCTGTTCGTGGTTATGTCAAAGTTGAGTCTGAGGGCCTTGTCTCTGTGTCTGTCATACTTTTGCCGGGCGAGGTTATGCTATGTCCAAGCCGGCCATAAGATTCAACGGGGACTCTAGTGAAAGTTTTATTAAAGTTTTAAAGGGGAATACTTGTAACAATGTTGGGTTCACTGTAATGTGCGGTATGTTCGAATTGTTCGTAGTTTTCGGAAATGTGTTTCGGCAAAGTTCAAGAGAAGTTAGGAGTTACTTGGAGCTGAAATCTTTTAGGGTAAATTCATTGGCAAGTTGCATGGTATGAAAACAATACTATAAAATAACCTATTCTAAGCATACGCGGTGTACCGACAACTCCCGTTTTTACTATGGCACAAATTCGCTACACTTTTGGACGTCGCTCTTGTAACTCGAGCACTCTGAGAGCGCATTCACCCGCCAAGCAAGGCAATGTTTCGTCACAAATAAAATTGGTCTTTTATGTTTCCTGACGTTCAGTAATGACAGTTTCAGTAATTTTGCTGAAGAACCGTCAGGAACTTTTTCCAGTTATCTTCAGACAAACATCAGTCGAACACGCCAGTGGTCAAACCAAACATCACTAAAGATTGATCAACTGCGGTTTTCATCATTTCTATTAATTCTTGCAAATTTCATGAATAACATGTGTTATATTTTAACAAACATTATGGAAAACAAAATTCAAATACACAGGCGACCAAACCGAACATTAACCAAAATTTATTCATTGTGACCTTTGACCCTTGTGTCCATCGGCGGTAGAATTTGCTACACACCTCCATCCTATAGTGAGCTTTGGGCTGCGAGTTACTTCCTTATCTTGTCTTTAAATGACATATTCTTCATTTTATCGTTTCAAACCGGCAGAAAACGTGTTCTCGAAGCAATTATAGAAGCTGCGTTTCCAATCCACAATCTATACTTGTGATATCAAATGTTCAGAATGCGCGGCTTCGTAAGAAATGCTAATTTAAAATATATAAACCGCAAAAAAAAATGGTCGCCAAAGAAGCAAATTTGAAGGATGAATCTAGGCTGTTCTTTAATAAAAGCGTAAGCCGTGCAGAGGTAAAAAATGGTAGAAAAAGTTTATACTGCGCAATCTGTGTCCCATATTGCTCTCAAGCAAATCCGTTGACGCGAAAACGAGATTAGAGCAGAAAACTGTCTAGCAAGCTAAACTCAAATGTATCCATGGATTTCTGGGAAGAAATAAAAAAAGTCTGAAAAAGACAGCAGGAGCTGTTGGTGATTGAAATCACTGGAGCAAGTAACGCTGCCGAATTTTGGAGAGTACACTATGCCGGTATCACTGACTGTTGTGCAGATAGTAATCATAATTATTTCGTTCACAACATCCTTTATAATCAGGCTTCACATGATAACCAGCACACCGTGCCTGTAGTTGAAGTTTGTAAAATGCTTAAAAATATATATATATAACAAAGTAGACAATATCAAAACAACTGGCAATTGACTGACACAATAGTGCATCTCAAACTTGCTAATCAATAATATAAATGCTGCATGTGGTATTCAGCGATGAATACGATGAAATTGCCGATGAATACGGCAAAAAATCAACACTTCACCAAAACCTCCGCCGTCTTTGAGGCTTCCTCATTTTTCCCTTTCTAATACTGAAGAAAAAGATTCCAAGGTACCCAACTTATTTTTCGCCTTTTTAAATCTGAATTTTATCCTATCTTATTAGTTCTATTTTTCCCCTATCTAATACTGAAGAAAAAGATTGCAGGGTACCCAACTTTTTTTTTCGCCGATGAAAAAGTTTGCAAGGTACCCCACTTATTTTTACATTTTGAAATCTGAATTTTCTCCTATCTTATTCCCATAGAGCGTGACAGGAAAGACATAAATATAGTTATAAATAAATAAATAAATAAATAAATAACAGGATAATAATTATGATGATAATAATATTATAATGACAGCACAGCTGCCATTTTATATCTGCAACTCATTTTGTTCGTTTTGACTGGGCATTTAAAGAAAAATAATAATGATTATTAATATCGTCAGACAAAAGCAGGAACGAACACTTCAAGAATTAATTTTGTAATGAGTCTGCAATTCATTGTTAAATGGAAGGTGAAATGGATAATAAGATGGTGTCAAAATTATGAAGATCTTTTGATTATCGAAAATGTTTCAATAGGCGTTTGCTTGTTAGGTCTTTCCTTTCCAATCGTTTTTCTATCTGGAGCTTGTTTCAATAGCAAATTTTGTATTTCAAAATTCTATAGACTATCCGTAGCGCTAACTGAAACAAACGTTCGGCAAAAAAAGTCAAAAGTTTTGTAAAATGAGAATTGTGCAACGAGGTGTAGCCTATTTCTTATTTATAATGATAATAATAATCTTCCATGATCTCAATAAGCAGTTGAGCAAGACCAAGAACTGGAAAGCACCCGGACCAGATGGTGCAAGGCTACTGGATCAAAACTTTCTCATTGCTGTACTCCAGAATTGCTGCACAGCTCGACGATTGCCTGCAACGCGGAACCGTGCCCACCTCGATAACCATTGGGAAGACGGTCCTAATCCAGAAGACCAAGGCAAAGGGCACGGAGGTTAGCAACTACCACCCTATAACATGCCTCACGCTCATGTAAAAGGTGCGAGCGAGTCTACCAACACCTAGACTCAAAGAAGCCCCTACCCGACGAACAGAAAGAATACCGCAAGAACACCAGGAGGACGAAAGACCATTTGCTCCTTGACAAGCTCCCCACGAAAGACGCCAAAAAAAATATCATTTATTATCTCGTATACAGGGTACAATGGATACACCTATCGAGGTTTTCTTTTTGCCTTAATTCTAGAATTTTGAAGATCCAGTAGTGTGAAGAGCAAGAGAAGCAGTCCGTGCTGAGAGTCAATTTAGGATCCCTCATCGTGCGTCGCCTGGCCTCTCGATGCTGGAGTGCTCAACGCAGTGTAAATCTGTAGCGTGCCGTCCGGAGAATCGAACCCGGCCTCCGTTGATGCGATGCCGAACCGTTGTCACTTCACCACCGAGAGGAACAAAAAGAAAAACCTAAGCATGACTTGGGTAGATTACAAAAAAGCCGTCGACATGATCCCTCACTCCTGGATCTTGGAATGCCTGGAAATCTACGGCATTGTCAGCAATATCTGATACATGATCGCGACGACCATGCACAATATGGAAGACCCAGCTCACAAGCGCCGATAAACACGGCGGCAAGGTAAGCATCAGGCGTGGAATCTTCCCAGGTGACTCCCTTTATATCTCCACTGCTATTTGTCCTGACCATGATCCCCCTCTCCGAGATCCTGAACAAGGGCGGCCAGGGCTACAACTACAGCCGTCCTAAGAAGCTGAACAACCTGCTGTACATGGACGACGTGAAGCTGTACATGAAATCAAAGGATCAAATAGAACAGTCCTAAACATTGTGCATCAAAACTCTGAAGGCATCTAAATGCAGTTCGGCATCAGTAAGTGCGGAGTCCTCAACATCGAAAGAGGCGAGGTTACTGCGTCCGAGGGAATTACCATCGAAGAAGGTACCATCAAGGATATCGAGAAGTCAGGTTACAAATACCTGGATGTCATGAAGGAATACCTCACCCGAATTCGGCTCGTCCTGAAATCACACCTCAACGGGGGCAACAAGATAAAGGCCATCAACCCCTGGGCTGTCCCCGTTGTCCAATACTTTGCTGGCATCATCAACTGGACCAAGAAAGACTGCACCGACATGGACATCAAGACTTAAAAGCTCATGACTCAAGCCCGGACATTGAAGCTACAACGGTTTGAGCAGTAAAAATCAGCAAGTGTAGCATCCAAAATAAGCGCTTATGTTGACGAATTTAAGCATTGTACTTTAGGCGGGAAAAATACAATGCAAAATAAGCACCACCATTGTCCTATTATAAGCCCTTAAATAATATATAACTTCAAATAATTTTGGAGAGCTATGTCAGCTCGAAAAATAACTCTAAGCGGGCATAATTCGGGCATAGACTTTCGGTGTTCCGCACTAGGTAACAAAAAAGTAACACTCATCATGGCATTTTTTTTTTTTTTTCTCGCTGCAAGCATACAAATTCGCCTGAAATAATAATTGAAAGTTTCGGTTACTGAATGAGAGAATATTCAAAATTATTTTAAAGGTAAGCAACAGTTGCAAAAGCTAGAGAGAAATTGTAAGTGAATTAAGTCCTTAACAAACTTAGTCGAAATAGACTAGCTTGAAAAAGTTTATAAGTTTTTTGGGAAAATGATGTTTTTCATGCGAAACGCTACAGAAGCCACACCACCTTGTTTTTCTCTCTCTTCATTATTTATAATTATTTTTTTGAAGGTGTGCCACAGAGTAACGTCAAGTGCATGGAGTGTACTGTATATAGGCTTTTTTTGTGACCACCTTGCAAATGCTTCCTCCTGATTCCGCATGATCTGAGCGTTTTTTTGAGCACTTTTTCATGTGTTTCTAAAAGCAAATAGCATAGCATACCTCCGCCAAGTAGAGCACCAGTAACGAAAAATTCAAATTGGCTCTGAAACCATGATTTCTTTTGTATCAACTCCAAATTCTAATCATTTGTGCTTTTTAACAGTATAACCAGTTACTGAATTTTTTTCAAGCTCTTTTGAGTTATGGTGCTAACAAAACATTATTACAAACATAAGTCAACCATACAAATGAGCCAACCGATCTGCACCAGAATTCAACCATTTATAACAACTCATGTAAGCTCTCAAAACTTTTTGAGAGTTTGCGTAACAAACATTATGACAAACACAACACAATCATAGAAACAAATCAACCGATCTGCACCAAAATTTAATCATTCCTTTCTTTTAACACACTAACATTTCCTGCAATTTTCATCAAGATTTACTCAAAACTTTCTGAGTTATTACGGTAAAAAACATACAATCAAACACAGCAAGAAACATACGAACGAACAAACTCATCATCACAAAAATTGGGTCATTGACTCTCTGTGATATACCTAACAACTCAAATAAATTTCTGACAAATCTTTCCATAATTAAATGAGTTATGGCATTGAGAAAAAAGAGGCAGACAAACAAACGAACAAACGGATCTTCACCAAAAGTTAGTCATCTGTTTCTCCTGACATACCTAACAATCCCTGTATACTTCGCCAAAACCCGTCCTTAACTTTCTGAGTTATCTTGGTGACAGACGGCAAGACAGATAAACAGACAAGCCCGACGAAAACATTATCTCCCTGGCGGATGTAATCAACCGTGATCATTGGTGAAAATTGATTGAACTGTGATTTCTTTGGCGAGCTAATCACACATGACATAAAATACTGTATAGTTCATTTTTTGGTCGTATTCGTTCCTATTTAAAAACTTATAAACTTATAAAATGCCTGTAATGATAAGTCTATAAGTGAGAATCTAACCGCTAGATTGAGATCCCAACCGCTTAGTCCTAAACTTTCGTTTGCAGATGCAAGGGACAAAATGAAAGAAAATTGCAACAATAATCACGCTTCATACAGTAAACTCAAACTGTTTCCTCCAATATTTTCATAATCTGATTTGGCTCTTTTATCAGATTTCAGTAAGGAGAACTCTGTTGTAGTCCGTAGACCGGACAAGGGTAGAAGAGTTCTTATTTTAAAAAAGGAACGAATACGACCAAAAATGAATTCCATTTTAAGTGACTCAACAAAGTTTTCCTTAGATGAAAAACATACCGATCCTTTCAAACTGATCCTCAAATTCATCGGTAAAATCCATAGATTCCTGAAAAAATTGCTGGACTGAAACATTATCTGAAATTCGACCTACTGCTCCCTTTACAACTCTGGCGCTTCTCCTGGAACAATGTACGGTCTCCCTAAAGTGCACAAAACCAACATCCCATTACGACCAATATTAGCCCGCATATAATACTCCATCCTATCCAATAGCTAAATTCCTTGTCCCACTTCTTGAACCTTTTACAACGAATCAATATACTTTGCGCAATTCTTACGAATTTAAAGACGGCATCAATAATCTTCAGCTGCCACCTAACGCATACTTATCTAGTTTCGATATCACTTCCCTGTTCACCAATATACCCCAAGACGAAACCATAGATATTATATGTAGCAAAATCTTTGATAACACTGACTCATTTCACAACATTGACCAGCCCACCTTTAAAAGTTTTCGTAATTTGGCCATTAAAGATTCATTTTTCCTTTTCAACAATAGACTATACAAACAAATTGGAGGAGTCTCTATGGGCTCCCCGCACGGTCCCTCACTAGCTAACATATTTTTGTGTCATCACGAAGCAGTGTGGCTTGAAGAATGCCCGAGTAACTTTAAATCCATCCTCTACAAACGCTTCGTAGACGAAACTTTCCTCATCTTCCAAAACCCTACCGTTTCAGACCTATTTCTACAATATTTAAACAATAAACATTCCAACATAAAGTTCAGTGCTGATAACCAATCTAATAATTCCATAGCATTTCTCGGCATCCTAGTCACAACTGAGGACTCAACCCTAACCACTAGAATTTACAGGAAGCCAACCTTTTCGGGTCTCGGAACCAGCTTCTTCAGCCACTGCTATGACCAATTTGAAATAAATGCAATCAAAACTTTACTGTTCAGAGCATATTACTTATCTTCCTCTTACATAGCATTTTCAAACGAAATAGACGTTCTTTGAACTTTCTTTAAGAATAACGGTTATCCGTACCATCTATTAGACTATTACTATTACTAAACCTACAGTTCGTAAATTAGACTTATTCCACTCTCTCCCGTACTACTACAGAACCACCTTCGCTACAGTTAATTCTCTGAAAACTTTCCTTTCCGAAGCCTATCCGCATGAAAACTTTAGGTTCTCTTCTAAAAACACATTTACCATAGGATCCTATTTTAAATTTAAGGACAAACCCCCTCACCTTTGCTGTCCGACGTTATCTACACCAAAGCAGCTGCTCCCCGTCAGTACATGCTACGGTGTCCTGACATTGGGACAACGCCTTTCCTTGTGCAAATATAATCTTTTTTAGGTCCCTCTGAGGGGAAGCGAAAACGGTGCACTATGGGCGACAGTGTGGAGCTCTGTTCGTGTGTGCGTTCACAACCTGTGAACAAAGCCAGCTTGGAGTTCAGTCAGCGCTTCTTAGATTCTTACTTGAAGACACGAAGCGAATATTGAAAGCATGTTTCCTTTAAGTATGAATTTTAAAATTAAAATATGTGATTTTATAAACAGTGTGATTACTCAAGATGAATATAAAAGAAGAATCGTTCTATATCTCACTTCATGCTAACATATACGTTGCATCACTCTAATTGCGAATTGAAGTATGGAAGTTAAAAGTTGTTCTAAAAAATCAACTGACAATCGTGCTAATAAGAAACAAACATTAGCTATATGATGGTCGTGAAAACTTCAGTACCGCTGTAAACTGCGGAAATTACCGTGAAAGTATCGACACCCGTTGTACCAGCAAACACGTGCAGTCTCTACTGTTACTGAATTTTTTTTCGATAACATTTTAGAAAATACTTCTTATCGGTCGTAGGCTAAATAATACAATGTACCACCCGTAGAGGGCAGTTAGTGTTTAAAATTAGGAAGCACGAGCAAAAAATAGAATTTTGCGCTGTGAACTAACTACTTGATAATTTTTTCTTCCGTTGAAAAGTGTTCCAATGATAGAGATTTTATAGTGTGGCATAGTACCTTCTTTCATCGTATTTGGCTAGAGACCATATATAATCTCCAATCATTGCTGTATACTATCGTCATTGATATTTTCTTTCCATCTTTGCTGTGTTCTCATGAAATGAATCTCACTTCATACTCCTCACTGACATTACTAAAGTTTTCGAGGAAGAAAGACTAGGTGTGGGTGAAAAAAATCATCAAGGAAACCAACGAACCCACTTTCCTCAGGAAGCTTTGCTTACAGTTCTTTGTAATGTGGAGTTTTGTCATTTAATTTTTCAGAATCTACGAACTACCTCACGAAATACAATACTAACAACGAAAATTTTTCAATTTTTATCGTTCCTCCTCCAAGTAGTTTCCCCCTATTTCAACGTTAGGTTTATTTTAGAACCAATAAATATGCTACCCCGACTTGATCTTCGTCTCAGATAACTTTGTAAATTCGACAAAATCTTTTTTAAATTCTTCTCCAAAATTTAAGGCCTTCAGAAAGTATTTTTCCGATCCAAGTATAATTTGTTGGGATAATATGTCTGTGTAGGGAACCAGAGGCTACCTCTGAACACTTAACATTAGTATTTGATCTGGCAAAGAACGTCAGATGTACGTTTAAACTGCAGGAGCAGAATATAATCATACTGTAGCTAGTCATAATATATAATAACATTAAAAAGCGATATGTTTATATAGCGGTCGATGTTGCAGAAAAAATTATTATGTTTTGTGACTCAGCACTGAAAATTGATTAAAAGTCTGTCAAAAAATTACAATAAACAAAACTTTTGTTAAAAACTAGCTACTATATTATATATAGGTTAACTCTGAACAGGCAATCAAACGCTGACAAAACGTCTACCGGCAATTCAAAACGCTATAAAGTTTTTCAGAGAAAGAAACAACGTGATGGCACTGTAGTCAAAAAGAATGCAGGTGTCTCCTATTTAGAGACAGCGACACTTGCGAGTGGTTGAATTCAAGTACTTTCCAGAAAACGTCTCCTCCAGCAGCAGCACTTCCGGACAAATCGAGCAGCTTTCCCAAGAGGCGGCACTTGGAGCTCTATTCAGCCACTTACATTCCAGCTACTAGAGTAAAAAAATACCACAGGCTGAAGACCTACATATTTCTACGGCTGCGTTGTTACCTGCCGTGAGGGCCCATACACTGAGGGTTTTCCGAGTGTATACAGTTACTCTTCTGCAGCATTAAATCAACACAGGTCACTGCGTCGATATTCTACCTTATAATCTTGGTCAGTGGGGCCTGGACACCCTTGGACAAATTATGAGGCGTAGCCTAATATTTTTGGTACCTATTTTGCATATTTCGAACTATCTGGTTAAAAAATTTTCTTTCAAGTACTCAAAGATTGCAAAATACGATACTTTGAGTTTTTTCTCCAGATAAGCCTAAATAAAGTTTAAAGTTCGGGTACCAAAAACATTAGGCTGCCTACTAATTTGTTTAGGAACTGTACCGGTCGGGCCAACTTGATAGCGTTCAGACCCAAGCCTGTACTTCAGGATACCTTGGCCAAACACGCCTGATAGCGCGCATGCAGAGCCTGCAGGACTAGTGTTGGTTCTGCTACAGTATTTCAAATTCAAGATTAGGGCGCGAATTCGCTCAACAGTTCCACCCAATGCGGAACGATGACAAACACAAGAGCAGTAACGTCCCTGCCTTATTGCAGCCGGCTATTCAATAAGGAGCACAGCTGTGCGTGCCTGTGAAGTGCGAATGCAATGCAGTGAAAATCATTGTGTGGGGAAAGAGTAAGCCATCAGGGACGTGCTGCTTTAATGTGCCACACGCACGCATGTGCTGAGGTTTTGGCATACACTCTACTTCCTCTATGCAAGAAGGCGTTACTAAAATCTTGAGGTAAAATGCGATGTTAATTTTAGTTTATAATATACATTTCGTGATAGCATGTTATAATATGGGTGCTCCGGTTCAAAATCAGAAAGGCAATAAGTCAACTTACAAAAATCATTGGAGTGTGGAGAGCCTCTCGTCTGTAAGTAAAGTTTGTTCCCAACATAAGCGTCTTGTGAAGCAGTTTACTTACTTTTTACATATTACTGAGAGTCACACCGACAACAATTTTGTCCAAACACCAGCCCGCCTTCCCGCACTTCTTCCAGTCTACACTCGTATATGGAGACGCTTTACATGCACAAAAACAACTCCAAGCCAGCGCGTGCAAAGCAGGCACTCGGCTGCCAGCAACAACTCGTCGCACAGGCTCCTAAGTCCACAGCTGGGCCCATTATCAGCAGCTCCATTTCCTGCGTGATTCCTCGCTGTTTGCAGGGCGCGTGTTTCTGTAGCTCTGTGCTGGTCTACCACGTAACGCAGTGACGTGCAACAGATGGTGGGGGCAATCTTTTATTTTTCTATTCAGGGTAGACGGATGAACTCTCTTATATACACGTACGGCTCTGCCTTAATATGTTTGCCAGAATGCAGCGGGCAGCACAAGTACCTCGTGTGCTTGCGTTGCTTTTAGCTGCTGTGGCTTACTGGTAGAGAATCGGCGTGGTAATCTCAAGGTCCCCAGATCGAGTCCTGGCTCGATGCTTTGTAT
>LQNS02277221.1:1862467-1886771 GCA_001587735.2 Parhyale hawaiensis | reverse complement strand
AGAGAAGTTCCTCACTCACACTCACCAGCAAGTTGCCAGGATAAGCTTGATGCGGTTGAGAGCAAAAACGTACTTTTCCAAAGATGATGATAAGGCGTATTCAGCAGCATATAATGTTGACATACAACCTCCGTAGAGAATAGCAGTCGCAATATAACTCAGAATACGGTGCGCTTTTGTAGTGTGTTGCTGTTCGTTGCAATCGTAAGGCTGCCGCCCCATTGGCGAGACGAGCGACGCGCAACGCGACAAATTTGTTGCACAACAAAATGAAACGGAGGGTACAGCAGTCTGCTGCTCTCACGCCGCAACTGCGATGCCTCGCGATGTCCGTACACTGCTGCAACATGACTCCCGGAAAAATCGCATTGCACCGCTGTTGCTTTCAGTGGGTCCCAGGCCTTAGGGTCTGCTAATGCCAGCTCGGGGAGGAGGCTCCGGAGGGGCTTGGAGAGAGGACAGGGGGGGGAGAAAGTCGAAGAAAGGAAGAGAATCCAGGAAATACGCAGACGCAAGTGGGTCCAGCCAAAGACTACTCACCAAAAGGTCAGTACGATGATGAATAAATGAAAAAAAGATGACCAATAGTTTACTCATCCGGTCCAGAGAGCAGGCAGAAAGAATCATGACTCCGTCTCACTTGGAATTTATATTCCCATTCTCTGCTACTCTCGTTCTGGAGGCAGCGAGGAGCCACTCGGCCCATACAGTGGGAATCGACGCCTAGGCCGGAGAGAGAGCCTCGGCTGTCTCTCACTCCAAGACCCATGCCACTCTGTTGACGTCAGACAATCATCAATCCGGGTTGGGCAACAACTAAGATGGGTGCGTCGGACCTCACCATGGAGTGCAACTCTGGTTCTTGAACCACACCTTAACTTTGCCGCTCACGCGAATTACATTCGTGACAGATGCTGCTCCGGTTTGGAGATTCTCTCCGCGATGCCAGGCGCAAGATAGGGGCAACAGAAAGAAACCTTATTACTGACCTATCGGGCCATTATTAGAAGCGTCATGCTTTACGCTGTTCCGTTTCCTTGCCTAATGTCCTTCAATATGCGGTGCAAAATGCAGTTCTGGGCATAGTCATTGCGTCCCACCTCATGACACCGGTGCATTATTTCCATCGGGACGCCTCAAATTTTCTAGTTGCTGACAGTGTCGGGTTGCTGTCAAAACAGCGTCTCCTCAATCAGAGCTCGGCAGTATCTAGATACTGTATCTAGATACTTTTTTGTATCTAAATGCTGTATCTATGTAGTTTTCAAATGTTGTATCTAAATGTAGTATCTAGATACTTTTTACCTGTATCTAGATACTTTTTACCTGTATCTAGATACTTTTTTTAGATACTTTTTAGATAATATTAAATCATACCAATTAATCATGCAGTACTGTTATTAGTCAAACACAAAGAAAAGCTTAATGGTCTTTGCCAGCAGTTGACTATTCCAGTGTTTCGCCAAACTGAAATTGAATTTTTTGTGAATTTGTAGAGGTTGTTAAGCCAGTTGCATGCGCTCTCGATCGGTTGCAAGGAAAAAACAACTCATTTTATGCTGAAGTCATACCTGCATTGCTTAACGTGGAGAGTAAGCTCCAATCAATTAAGTCAAAGGGGTGTTTTAAGTACTGCACACCGCTGACTGATGGTCTTTTGAAAGGTTTGCATAAAAGATTTGGCTTCCTCGGACTGAACACTCAAGATCCACTAGTTGTTGATGCCATCATTGCAACAACCTCTCATCCATATTTTAAATTGCGATGGCTTGAACTGAAAAGCTCCTTGTGCGCAAATGAAGATGAGGTCAAGAGGTTGGTCATTGCTACAATGGGATCCGTCAGTGATCCTTCATCAGGAGAGCATAGTGTATCATCTGATCATGATGAATTCTACCAGTTCTCCAAGCGAAAAAGGACTCGTACTTCATTCGAAATAATACTATCATTTTTGCAGGATCCTATATTTCATTTAGAAATTTTAAAGCATCACAAGGCTGTTAAAAATGTATTCCTCAAATACAACATCATGTCAACTTCGTCTGCACCTGTACAGAGACTTTTTTCACTTGGAGGTTTAACCCCGGCACCCCGAAGAGCCTCTCTTTCAGATGCAATGTTTGAAAGACTCATCCTTTCAAAATCAAATCATTTCTGTGACTATGAGTAAAAACCCCTCCAGCCACATTTATCAGATGTGATAACCTTAATGTACGGAATGTTTTATATATTTTTCCAACACTGTTTTAGTTTGTTTACCTGTATTCCAACTTTTTTAGTGTGATTAAATTCTTCAACAGAAAAACTTGTGGCATTTATTATTTTTTAGAAGCCTTCTTTTATTTTGTTTAATAAAGATTTGCTTGGAATTGGGGTAACATCCACCAAAATATACGGCCTAAATAATACTTTGCATTTGAATGTTATTGCAAAAAAGTCAATATACCTATTAACTATGAAACTTCAATGACATTGCCCATTTCTTTTAGAGACATGATATTTTACCACAAACAAATGTGATCAACTATTTAGCCTCTTTTTCCGGAAGTAAATGTGCAACAGTAATTGTTATGGTAATTACTAATCTATTATACAACAGTATCATAAAGGAACAGAATTGTATCCAACAGAATTACATGATTTTTAACCATATGAACTAGTAAAACTATTAAATTCAGTTGTAAAAAGAAAAGTATCTAGAATTGTATCTTTTAAGTATCTAGTATCTGCATCTAGATACATTTTAAGGGTGTATCTAGTATCTATATACATTTTTGAGTATCTATGCCCTGCCCTGCGAGGGTACTTCATCCTGCTCAGGGTATGATGCAATCACGGCCCCTTTTCCCCCCGCCGTATATGACATACCCTTGAATCAAAATAATGACGCAGATATTACTACCCTTCTTGCAGAAGAGGTCTCCCCCCCCCCTCCGCCCAAGCAATACGGCACTGCCCAGAGTTCTTTACATACTTCAGCAGTTGCGATAGCTGTAGTTGCATATCCCCCAGTAGAGTTTTGGGCTATCAGTGCCCTTTTCTCTGTATGGATGAGTCTCTCCACCACAGACCTACCCGACCTACCCGCTCTCAGCTACGCTCAGGCCACCGTGCACTTTTCTGCTATTTATTAAATTTTTCGTTCGCTTGATAAAAACCAAATCACATATTTTTACAGGGGTCTATTTCTACAGGAGTGTATTTATTTTTCTCTAGGTTTACTACATTAAGAAGAAAGCAGTAGTGAAAATTGGCTAGTTTTACAGTCGCCTTCTATCAGTTAATAATAATATAAACAAGAGCACTCTGAGAGCGCATACCTCTGCCAGACAAGGCACGATAACGAAAAATAAAAAAATGATCTGAAACTATGATTTTCTTTGTAGCAACACAAAAATTTCATCATTTGTGTTTTGACGGCATACAGAGTCTCCAGTTCTGTAATTTTCTTGAAGATTATACTTAACGTTTTGAGTTATGCTACTAACAAACATTCTGACTATATTAGTCAAATACAAAAACGAACAAACCGATCATCATAAAAATTTAATCACTTATCTCTTTTAACAGTACTAACAATTCCTGAAAATTTTATCGAGATCAATTTATAACTTTTTGAGTTATAGTGCTAACAAGCATAAAATCAAACACAGCGACAAACGACCAAACATATCATCATCAAATTTGGTCATAACTCTAAGTAATATACCAGACAACTCATGGAAATTTCATAAAAATCCGTCTATAACTTTTCTAGTTATGGCAATATGAAAAATGAGGTGGACAAACAAACAAAGAAACTGATCTTCATCAAACGTTAAACATTTGTTCCTCCTAACACGCCTGAAAATTCCTGTAAATTTCGTTGAAAACCGTCCATAACTTTTTCAGTTATCTTGGTGACAGACAGATGAACAAACAAACACGACTAAAAACATAACAAGTCATCCCTGAAGGAGGTAACAATGTTTCGAATGCTGACGTGTTGAATTATTATATTCTGAACTCGCAGGGCAGCACAAAATCAGACGTTTTCACCCATCGTAAAGTTTTCGGATTTGCGTTTTCCTGAACGTGCGTTTGGTGATATATTCTAACCAGCCTATTTAAAAATATATTGACTTTCCAGCTTAAACTATATATATGTCACAGGATCATCTTCTGTAATGAGTACCTCTGCCAAGGAGGTTATGTTTTTTGTCTGTCAGTAAGATAACTCAAGAAATTATGGACGGATCTTTACGAAATTTACAGGGATTGCTAGGTATGTTGTTATTGTTATGAGGAACAGTTGATTAACTTTTGGAGCAGATCCGTGCTACCGTTTGTTTGTATGGCTGCCTCTTTTTTTTTTTCTTGGTACTATAACTACAAAAATTGAAGCCAGATTTTCATGAAATTTGAACGAATTATTAGGAATGTTAACGAAGAGCAAACTATGATGGAATTTTTGTGATGACCTATTCGTCAGTTTCTATGTTAGGTTTTGTATTTACCAGCATCATGACACTGAAAGTAATCTGTGTAAGACTTGCAAGAATTGTTAGAATATTAGACACAAGCAACCAAATTTTGGTGATGATCGGTTTGTCAGTTTGACTCAGGTTTGTAACACCATAACTGAAAAGTTTCAGACAGATATGCATGAAATTTGCAGATATTGGTAAAAATATTAATATGCAGAAATTATTAAATTTTGGTTGTGATCGGTTATTCCGTTTGTATGTTAATTTATTAATTTGAGTGATGTTTGTTTCAGTGTTTTTAGGATATAACTCATAAGATTACAGATGGATCTTCAAGAAAATTACAGGAATTGTTATTATTTTCAATCGACACAAGCGTCTAAATTTGGCGAAGATAACTTGTTTCAGGACTTTTTGAATTTTTTTTTACAATGCTTTGCATGGCGGAGGTATACACTCGTAAAGTGCGTCTCTAGTTGAATATATTTATTGTTTTTCTTATTTTTGTATTAAAACACCCACGCAGCATTTACGCCAAATTGTCCCTTTCGAATTTAACGTTGCTGCGAGCAAGCTCCAAATGATAGCTGCAGTACGTGTTTTGGTGAGCTTGAGCACTTTCCTTGTGTGTTGACAGACGGTTGTAGAATCATGTGCAAATTTTACGTCCTGAAGAGAAGGAGCAGAAGATTTGGTGGGGGAAAATGACGATATCTTAAAGGAAAATTCATAACTATAGCTGTAAATGACGCTCGAGTGTCGGCAATGTGCGTTATGTTTGTAATTAGGCGAATGTATTGAGCACAAAACTGTTTTGGGCCGATTAATCCAGGGAAACTCTACATTTCTCTTGGTAGTTGGGGTGTAAAATTAGTATTTACGTTCACTTCTCAAGATTCAACTTGATACCCTAAGGCTTGACAGTTTTTATAAATAAACTATAACTCATTGAGGGCTGATATCTACGCCAAGCAAAACAATGTAATTGAAAGTCTAAACTTGATTGTGAAACTATGATTTCCCCTTCATTAGCAACAAAATCTGGTCATTTGCGCCTTCTGGCAGTAATAACAGATTCTGCAATTTTCTTGGAAGATCCGTCCGCAACTTTGTGAGTTATATATTCTAACATTGTGATAAACATTAGTCAAACAGACAAAAAACCAATTGATCGTCAAAATAATTTGGTCACTTGTGTCTTTCAACATTTTTAACAGTTCCTACAAATTTATGGAATATTCATTCATAACATGTGAGCTATGTAACGGACAAACATTCTCACAAACTTTAGTCAAACAAAAAGGCTAACCGATCATTGCGAAAATTTGATCTTTCATGCATTATAACATATCTAGAAATTCTTATAAATTTTGCAAAGATCCATTCATAACATTTTGAGTTATTTCACTAACAAATATAAAATCAAACACAGGCAGATAGACAAAAAACCAAAGAGATCAATAAAACTTCAGGTCATTTACTCTTTTTAATATTTTACTTTTAGATGGCAAATCAATTGAAGATTGAAGAATTTGACGAGAAGCAAGCCAGTTAGTAGAATTTTGTTACCCACGACGCATTTCGCTGTACCTCAGCTCATCAGGTGGGAGGCTCGAAGTTGACGAAAAATAAACCATTGAAATTTCACGCAAAAGTTGTAGGTTTACCATAGCTGATGGTAACTATGATACCGATAGATGAAAGCTTTAAATTTAATTTTCAATAATACAAATGTTTCTTCGATTTTTGACTGTAGTCCATTCCTTTCAGTTCAGCTACTGCACTATGTACAGACACACAGAGACACCGAGAGCGACAGTTCACAACCTGTACAGGGTATAATAGGTTGTGCATCTGCATGGTAGACTCCATAATAATTATGAATCCTACAGCTGGCGTGAAGGCAACGTAAGACAGTTTAAGATCGAAACTTGAATTACAAACTGCAACAGAACATATCTCACGACGTTGAAGAATTACCAAAACACACCATGCTGGTCCAATGCTGGTAACAAAATTCTACTAACTGTCTTGCTTCTCGTCAAATTCTTTTTAATATGTGTATAAACTCCTGTAAATATCATAAAAGCCCACTGATAACTTTTCAGTTTTACTTAGCCATAAGAGGCAGACAAACAAAAAACGGTTCATAGGATTTTATCAAAAAAATTTCAGCTGTTTCTCTTAACTTACATAACAATCCCTGTAAAATTTGTAAAGATCAGTCCATAACTTTTTGAGTTATCTTGGTAACAGACAAATAGGCAGATGGACAAACCCGACTCCAACATTAACTCCTTGGCAAAGGTAAAAATCCCGAAACCTGGGCATACCCAGGAAAACCCGTATTTGGGTTTAATAAACCCAGCGCTGGCATCGCTGCCCCAAACTACACAAACGGAGATGTAATTAACTCATGGGCAGTACGCGGAGGGGATAAGAGAAGGTTGCGCTCAGAAAATTGAACTAAAAGTTTTGCAGTCTATTTCAAATTATTTGTGTTTTTTATTTTAGTAACTTTTTAGTAACATCTTCCCTCTGTCACCAGTTGATGTATTCAGTGCGGCGGCCTTATGCATGCTTCTTCTTCAGGAATTTGGTTTGAGATACATTATGTGGAAAGACACTTTAAAATGTTTGAACCTGGATTATTACTTAAGCTGTATTACCTATATCAAGCTTCTGCCTGATACTGATAGCGTCACTTAATATTTCAAAATAAACATATGATGTGATGAAACTTATACTATGGTCAAGGGTCGCGTTTGGGGCACTTCTCGATGGATTTATTGCAGGCTTTGTATCAAAATTACAATAAGGCCAGATAAATTTCGAATTCCGGTTTGAACTAATATAGTGGAAGCTAAAGCTTCAATTCTCCCAGGATTTAGGTTGCATCAGATGTTCTATTATCTGTCGTTCATAAAATTTCATCTTACCTATACAGACGATTATCTGAAAGTCCAGAAAATACATATATGTATGTAGGTATATATATCTTCTGACAAAATCGAGATCTGCGGGAACGAAATTCCAATGTGATGTGTCTGTCACCTAGCCGCTGTCAGGCTCACATCAATAAAGTAAAATGGTCAGTTTGCTCTCATTGTTTGTACTGTGAACTCCAGAGCATTGAAAATTATGTTGAACACTTAGCAACACATGCACGTAGTGTACTCTTTCTTCTAATTTTATATTCAATGAAATTTAAAAGACTTCCGTCTGTTATTTCCAAAGATGCTTTCACGAAGCGTATTTCACTTTCTTGTCAAAAACGCATTGAATGTGACGAATGCAAGTTTAACAACAAAACAAAAACAAGAACAATATTACTCTGGACTAACGATAGCTTCCTGGCTTAAAATAGAAAATAAACTTATGGATATTGCACTCACCGTTTCGAGATGATTTATAGGCTCTAGTGAAATTGTCAGCAGTCAGTTGATCTGATAAGCATCTTGGTGCCAGATTGTACAGGCCAATTGATGTATCTGTAAAGTGGTTACGATTTTGAATTAATTCCTGCTGCTCAAGCTGTGCTACATATGACTTTACGACAGTTCTGTTTCTTCAGGGATACTACAGAAGAAACAATCCTTGGAGCAGAATAACACAGCCTGAATAATACTAATTTAATCCACAGTTTAATCATGCCTTTTCTCAGAATCTTAGAAATTTGAAACGGAAAATTTATGACTTACAATGAGGAAAAAAGGTTGAGGATTAATTTTCCAGAATGCACTCTTATTGATTTATATTTTCACTTCTTGATTCGAGCTGGAGTGGAAGAGCTACTCTTAGTGGATGTAACCTGAATTCTATCACGATTTTTCAATATTAATTCATAAAATAACTCGACTCGTTTCACTTTTTTTGAATAAAATTAACACGAGTATCATAATTTACATTTGCTCGCGTTTGTTTTGTATACCGTGGAGTTAATTCATTAGCTTCCATATTCTCGGGAACCTCCTCCTTGAAGCTTCAGTCCGAACCCCGCAACTTGAATTGCCAGACATGCTGGCTGCTGCAGGCCATGAAGCTCTGCCTGGTAATTAAGGAAGCAGAAGACTGCCTCGCATATATCGTTGAAAGAAACCAGGCGTGCTTGAAATGCACGTTAATGCGTGCCGAAAGCTTTCCTCAAAACCAGCTTGCACTAATTGCAAACATACGCGTACTCTAGACCATAATAATTATAATCGGACGCGTGCTATGGGCAGCTAGGGCTCGCACATCTCTGGATGCGCGTACGTGATAAGCAGTTCGAAAAAACCATGCAGTTTGTTGCCCGTGACATCTATACATACTTCTGTCGGGTGTCTGATGTATGTAAGCAAACAATGTATCACTTAAAATTCAGCCCGAAAAATCACTACTTCTCACTGATTTCAAGACAACTACACATTTTCTCCGACTACTGCACGCGTGAGGGCGTAGAGAACGCCTCGCGCTTAGGCGTGCAAGCGAGAAACATACCAGAAAGTCGAACGCGTACTGGTTCAGCACGTTTTACCGTGTAGTAGGTTCAATGCACACCGAACGATGTCGCTCCAATGACGCGTCTCAGGCTTCTGCAGACGCGCGGCTAGAGAGGTGCGTCTGCAGACGCGCTTCTACAGACGTGGGCTTGCTTGACTCCCAATGCTGCGACTGTGGACGCTCTACCTACCGTACGTTTGTCAGTCACACCGTTGGCATGCAGGCGGCAGCACGTGCTGACCTCATTTCATACCTCATGAAGGAAGAAAAAGACGTGGAAGAGTGTTTGTTGGTACTAAATAACCTGAAAATGACTATGATATCTGTTCTCCTACATGAAGTTACTGTTAGTACACTGATGGAAAAAACAAGCTGAGTATTAGAATTCAGTATTAATACTTTACGCAATAATTTCAAATTCCTTCAAATGAAAAATACATACGTATTATTAAAAATTCGTATACAATTGAGCAAGAAGTTAACTGAAAACTACTACCAGATGTGGTGCGTGCGCGTCTGAACCGGTCATTCGGCTGTGGTGGGTGGCCACGCGTCTCGAGACGTGTAGCTGTAGACGTATCATTGGAAGGGGCTTCATAAGATATATTGGATAGTAGTCAATGTCATTGGACGCACGTCTCTAGCCGCGCGTCTACAGACGCCCGAGACGCGTCATTGGAAGGACACCTTAAGCGTGCTTATACACCACGGCGACTGAATGTTCTAGAGTTTAGAGCACGTTTGCAAAAGTCAAGATTTTTTGAGTGATATAGGCGTCTGCTTTTGTTCGCTTCTTTCCAGATGAATAAGGACAAAATTTCAGCCTACGCGCATTATACGTTTCATTTCTTTAGGGGTTATGTTGACATTGCATTGCGGACTCACCGTGAGAAATGTTCGCCTCTTTATCTACTCCAGGTCTCCAGCAAAGTTTACGTAGCGGTGTAGCCATGTTTTGGTGTCTTTTCCTATTCGAGCTACGGGAGAGTTTCTAAATTTAAGCAGAGTTTGCTCTCCCTCCTGAGTGGGTGTGGGTGCGGTGGGACATTTGCGATTCCTTTGATGCTACAAAACCTTACGCCGAGCTTGACGTTAACGTCCACCGCACCTTGGCTTTTTTCATAAGAAGATGATGGACGACCTTGGAGTTAGCGCGCTGTCCGTGACTGCCGGGCGAAGCTTATAGCAAAGGTGTTTGCGTAGTCCATCAAATGATACAGGCGGGCTGTCTTAACAGCATGGATGTCCGTGTATGTACACTGCCTGGCAAAAAAGTTTCACTTTGATATTCGTCGATCTTTAATTATTCCTCTAAATCATTAACTGATTCGTAAAATAATTGGTAATATTTAGAAGTGTTTATACAGTACCAGCTCTTTGCAAAACAAATTTCTTGCCTAGACTGTGCTTGAATGTTAAAATATGAACACCCGTAAAGTTAACAACTTTGCATTCAATATGAGACGCACTATTAGGTTTTATCAAACTGGTAAATCTTCCCGGAATATATCTACAGAGACTGATATACGCATTAGATCTCTTAAAGGAAAAATGGCTCTTTAGCAGTAAGGTGGCGAAGCCAGTTCATCTGGGGCTTACTGAGAGACAGCCAGACGTTCTTTGCCAGATTGATGAAGAAAAAAAAAGAACGTTCCTCAAAAAGACAGTTTAGACAATTTCTTCCTAGCTGTAATACAATTTTTACGAGAATTGTGCGACTTAGGTTAAAAAATATATATATTACCTTACTTAGCTGCAAAGCCAGTAAGAAGCCATTAGTGTCCTCTTAAAACGGCAAAATACGATAGTTTTTCATAAAAAACTTCGAAACTGGACTGCAATAAATGAAAATCTTTTGTAGTCGGATGAGCAAAGATTCACCCTTTTATAGAGCGCGGGAAGAATAAGAACTGTGGCGAGAATCAAATAAAGTCATAACCCCGTCATATATCTTCCCACTGCTCAGGTCTCTCGACGCAGCTTATTGCATTTGAGTTATTTTTACTTGGATTTGTGACTGCGTGCAGTCACAAAATGGAGTCCCAGGAATTAATTTAAAGCATTAGAATTGGCCTCACAATTTCTGAATTTAAACCCAGTTAAGAATTCACAGGATGACCTTTATGCGCTTGGTTCATCAAAACTGCCTTCCATATTGAAGACTTTAGGAGGAATGTCACTTCACTTATGGCCCATAGTGAATTATTATTATTTAATCACACCAGTCTGGCGTCGTGGGAACGGAGAAACTCCATGAGGTTAACAACCCCCACGCAACAAGCCCCGCGGGTAAAGAAAAACAAAAGAAAGAAAAAAAGAGAAGATCCGAGATCACAGAATACCTCTGGGTACCGATCGTTTAAAGCTGCCAATACCCTCACCAATAATGACACAGCCATCAAACAACCACACACGATGGAACAAACGAATGAGAATACTGGCCCGTACGGAATCGTAACGGTTCCAAGGCAAACTCATGAAGAGAACCACTACACCGAGTATACCTCACCCGAACAAATGGATCCGGAAGAAAATTAGACAGGGGATGACTAGGGCAGTTAGAAATTTTTTACAAAAAGCAGACCCCACCAACTCCACGACGATGCTACAGATAACAAGGAACAACACCATTCAGCATGAACGCACATCGACGAACCACTTTGTCAATCAAACACAGATAGCAATGGGCAGCACAGCCCCAGACTACAGAGCAGTACTCCAGAAAAGGGAGCACATAGCAATTAAAGCAGCCACGTGTCAATTCTATCGAGCCAAACACCCACCAAGCACGCCTCATAAAACCGATTTTCTGCGATGCACGGGAAGCAGCAGAGAGAATGTGGGGCTCAAACGTCAACTTTTGATCAAAATTTACACCCAAGATTACCAAGTCATCAACCACAGGAAGTGATACACCATCCAGCATAAGTGCAGGAAAAGGAGGTTCCACTGTACACGACCTGGACACGAGCATGGTTTTAGTCTTCCCGTATTTAATCTCATCCCCCACCTAGAACACCAGGAATAAATCATTTCCAAATCATGCTGAATGGATTCTGAAACCTCTAATCTATCACTAGGCTTATCGCAAACAGCCAGTAAATTAACATCACCAGCGTAACCAACAAGTAGGTTATTAACAACATCAAATAGGTCCGCCGTATATACAATTAACAACAAAGGGCCCAGAACACTACCCTGTGGGATACCAGACACCACATCCAAAAACTCACTCCTCTTCCCATCAACAACTACACATTGACGTCTGTCAGATAAAAATTGACTTATTACAGCAAAAAATGAACCACCTATACCCATCAATCTCAGCTTATGGAGCATTCACATGGGCGACACGCCAACACTCCGGGAAAGAGCCCAGCCGCAACATTAGACGGAATACGGAAGCAAGCGGGGCTGCAAGCTACAAAAAAACAAGCTAACTGTATCACTACCAGACAGACGGAAGGTTGTGATGCGATCGAATGGTGGACTTACTGACTATTAAATAAATTTTCGGCTGTGTAAATTTTTATTGGCAAAGCAGTGTAGCTGTTTGGTCGCCATGCAGTGCTGTATCTGATGGTGAAAGCAAACTACAAGTTTAGTCTGGCTCAAATTAATCACTCAACTGATTTGCTGTTTCACTGGGCCTCGAACTTGACCGGATTTTCATTTAATTGATTTAAAATATAGTTGGTTCGGCACCACCAAGCTTCGAGACAAAGTGAAAATCATAGCAATTTCCGCTGTCATCAAAACAGAAGACCGAGATATATCGCAGGAACTCCAAATTTTCAACAAGCAGCCCGCAAAATATCCTAAGTTATAATGTAGAAGGCAATAATGTTCAGTTACGTATTCTGTATAAATTATGACTGACCGAAGCTTTTTGCTGCAGATAGTCCGAATAGTTATGTGGGCTTATTGTTTTTTTTTTTTTAATATTCGATGGTAGTATAGTTGCGATGGTTTCTGAAATGCAAGTTGGCATGTGTATATAGTTGCATATATGAGTAGTGCAGGCTATACTCCTGAGAACATTTTAGCTTTTTTGAAGGTACCCTCAGCTCTTTCGAGGATGCTTTCTACTCCACAGGAAACCATGACTTCTCTTCTTATAAATCAGACGTCTTTATTTGCTGTGCATGATCTTAAACCGGAGGCAGGTTAGTCATGATTGCGTTCGGGTTATGTTTTCCACTGGAATGTGACGTTATTTGTTATGGTTCTCCGCACTTGGATTGAGTTTTTTCTAATGGGAAACGGGAAGATGCCTAATAATAATCTAGAAAGACATACACGTTTTACGTACGACTAAGTTCTATGGCATTAATCTAGCTTGCATTTTCGCTCGACAAACCTCCTATGACCAGTCGAACTCGCTGGGAAATGAGATAAATTGGGATACCAATTCAGTTTGACGAATTGACGACGACTTTACGCATGTCCCTGCAGAGCGTTTACTAGTTTTTGCCGCAAAAGTTGGTTTCTGCTTCTCACATTACATCTACTGTACTTACAGTTTCTGTTTCATTTTTTGTTCAGAACTCTCTCTTAATCCCCAAGAGTGCCCTCCTTTTGTCAATGAGTGAACTGATTTTGAAAGTTCAGAGCTCATAGGGCCTACAGTATCCTTTTTATTTTTAATTTTACAACATATTCTTCCGAGAGGGTTAGGAGGGACCATCGGGTTAGGTTAGTTAGGTGCACCATTCTGTGTTACGGGAGCAGCGACCTCAGGGTGACCCTTAGCCATTGCTGGGCTATCAGGACGTCTTTCTTTCGTGCCTATTTGCTTCCTCCGCTTCCATACTGCAATAATTGATATTACTTTCCTCTGCTCTCACGCTTTTTTCCCGACTTGCTGTTCCTATATACATGTTGATCCTGTTTTGGAACACCCTCATGCATGGGTTCCGTGTACGTTCTCTTGACATATGTACTACGGGCATGCAACAAAGTTCATCGGCTGCCGTAAAATTCACAGAACGATTAATTTTTTATAAGTAATAACTGACACATTAAGAAATGTGCTTCATAATGGTATTTTTGTAATGTTGTGTTTCTATCGATATTCTAAAACTAGTGGCCCGTGCCGGCATCATAAATGACGGCAAAAAAATAACACTTCACCAATACCCTCGCCGTCTTTTGGGCTTCCTCATTTTTCCCCTATCCAATACTGAAGAAAAAGATTCCAAGGTACCCAACTTTTTTCCGCCTTTTGAAATCTGAATTTTCTCCTATCTTATTAGTTCTATTTTCCCCTATCTAATACTGAAGAAAAAGATTGCAAGGTACCCAACTTTTTTTTTTTCACCGAAGAAAAAGATTGCAAGGTTCCCCACTTTTTTTTACATCTTGCAATCTGAAATTTTTCCTATCTTATTCCCATAGAGCGTGACAGGAAAGATATAATAAATAAATAAAAACACGACGTGAACTATTACATAGTACTGATGATTCGGAATGCTGCTTGCAGTATGCTGCGTTAATATGCAAAGGCAGTCATCTCCCTCAACTGGTTTTGGTTGTTGATAGAGAGCACAAGTACCGGGTGGCTTTCATAAAAATATATACTAGTAGAAAGAATTTTGGGCTTCCAGTTTCAGTATAAGATGAATGAACGATGGTATAACTAACGTTCGTTTCCTTGCACGTGTCTGGAGTTAATTATCGATAATAATAATTTAGGTTCTAAACTTTAATTAAAACTCCCCGGGAGAGACGCATTGAAGTGGCCAGGCCGCTGCGTTGTTTTCGTTTCTTTTAATTAGAGCTAATGAAAGGAGATGGCTTCCTCAGGGGCACTGACACTTGCAGACGTTGTTTATATAGCTACACCATTCTCTGAATTGGATTGATTGGTTTAGCCTTTCGTATTAATGAATGACGGACACAACACTTTGTATACGGATGTTACGTCCCACGTATTGGAAGAATGGAAACAATTATATTCAGAACGCATCTGTCAAATTATGTAGGCACAGAAAGATAAATTTCGTTAGTGTAACTATATAAAGCGGAACAAAGTTGTTTATTGTACAATAACAGAACACATAACTGAATTTCTTAGCCGTTTGAATAAAATTTCATCAAGTTGAGTTATTTAGCTTATTGGTGACAGAGGATTCTGCATGTAGCGTAATTTAGTTAGAGCGCGGTAGACAGTTCTTCTCTTGTCCGCTAAACCAAATATCTTCGGCAACATTAACATGAGAGATTTTTCCGCGGGCAGAGGATGGTATTTATTTATTTGTATCTGGCCCTTATCACCACCAAGCTTAAAAGATTTGCATAAAGGGTAAATAATTACACTAAGTGGCCCAAAAAAGTGATGCACTGCATTTTTACATACCTACTCTATGTTTTGTGTTTTATTTTGTTTCGGCGTTCATATGTTTCACAACAATTTTGGCCAGAATCTAAAAGTATTTTTCAGTGAGTAAAGACCTATTCGAGTGCTCATAGAATTCTGAATTTTCTTTTGTATCGGAGAAATGAACCGTAGAAGAAGTCTGTCAGCATTTGATAGAGGGCATATCATTGAATTTCATCAAAGGGGAAAGTGAGCTCGATACACGTGAGGCGTGTTGCAATCAGACGCCGGTGTCACCTTCACAGTCTCATCCGGAGGCACTATCGTCTTTCACGACGATTTTGCGTTCACGTAAGCATTCTTGCGCCCGCCACCACTAAAATAAACACTACCTAGGCAAACCTAACCTAACCTGACCTAACCTCCCTCCCTAACCTTCTAACCCAAGCTAACCGTACATAACCCAACATAACCTAACCCAACCTAACCCAATATAACCTAACCTAACCTTACCTAATTTTACCTAACGTTATCAAACGTTATCTAACGTTACCTAACGTTACCTTACGTTACCTAACCTTACCTAACCTAACCCAACTTAATCAGCGATACAGCGAGCAGCGCGGCGCACCAACTTGAACGCCTCTCACACGCACACGATCTGCGCACACAAACACGCAGACGATCTGCGCACACAAACACGCACACAAATCGTCGCGAATGACGATAGCACCACCCAGAGTCGCACCATGTTCTAAATTGCAATGGGTGATCCAAGCGCCCGCAAAAAGTGTTGCGGAATCTGCGAAAATCTCGTACCTCATTTTGGCTGCACTTTGGGATAAAAAATTGAGAAACATACGCACAAGGGCTTTGAATTAACCAAGATATCGCTCGCCTGCGCGCCGTAACGGTGACGCTACTATGCTTGATAAAAGTTCATAGTTCGTTATCGAGTTTCTATAAATAAATCTGCAGAATGTACTAGGATAGAAAATTAATACTATTTTGCAAGTATTCTTCGGATTACCGAGTACATCGTTTTATTTTTCAAACCCCTTTGCTATTGACGTTATTTGTAGACAACCATCATATGTTTTCACTTTTTTCAAATCACCAAACTGGCGCAGAGCTCACAGTTATTATGTTTTTTTTTTTTTTTAATGCGGCAAACATGGCAGAATGTTCAACAGCGAGTCTAAATGAAAATTAGGTCATTTCTTACATATTTTACGGTGCTGATTGTGTTGCAGATCATACATCCTCATCATCGAATTATCTGGATTGCAACAATAATTAGTATTATTATTACTGCTGTTTTGAGTGGCGCCCTACAGTTCGACGAAGTTCGGCTCCCCTGGTGAGCAGCGCAAAAATATATAAAAATGTATATATCAAATAATAAATAAGTAAATAATTATTATGTGGGTACAACTTTCTGTGATGTGCTGTCAAAATATAATATTCCGCAAAACGGGGCAAGAGTGAACAAAGGAGGTCTAATATTGAATATTATTTGCCGCTATTTTTCTACGAAACTAATAGAAAAATAAAATTATATGCCAATAACTAGGAACGCTCCTTCTGTTTTCATTCATGTATTTGTTGGGTTCCAGCTGTCTTGATCTCTGATCTAATAACTCACCTCACATTTTTTAAGAGGGGCAAGGAGAGGGGGAGGGGCACTTGTATTGTACTCCGACTGTTAACTTTCGACGCACTTTGTGATTTAGATTGTTTGCCCAGCGCAGAACTAATTAGGATTAGATTGGATAGACGGCAGTAGACGAACCAAGAGGCCCATTCCCAAAGAGACACCGGGACTTACACCGCTGCCCTCTATGAGCTATTGCCATTATGTTAGTAGGATGAAGAGTTAGGTAGAAACGAGAAGATAAAAATTTAAGACAAAAGAGAAAAAAAGGGAAAAATAAAAAAGAAGAATCAACACCATTTGATGGTCCTGAATGCCCGCAAGCATGATCGATAGCCGCTGATATGCGGAGCTTATATATATATATAGATGTAGCGGAAGTGAGAAGAAGTCAGCTTAAAGTGGCCTGGGAAGCTTAGGCCGTTAAGTGCTTGTGACTCGTGGAGAAGGAGTTCTAAGGAGTTCTTAGCTGTGGAGGATGTCTCTCCCAATGTATGTTAAGACGATTTATAAACGAGTTGACCGACTCCGCACCAACAACATCGGAAGGGAGTCCATTCCAATTGCTCACTATGGAATAGGGAAATAATTGCTGACTTAAGGTTGTTCTTCGAACTTTATGCTTGAGTTTTTGACCGTTGTTTCGCAAGCAATCAGTGGGGTCTCTTTCAAAGAGTCCCGTTATAGGTACGTCGTTGAAGCCATTCAGGTACTTGAATGTTTCTATTAGTTGCTCCCTGAGTCGTTTCTTAGCTGAGGTATCAGCTTTGTTGCGCTGCGTTGGACTTTTTCCATGTTATCGATATCTTTACAGAGATGTGGCGACCAGAATTGAGTAGCAAATTCTAAGTGTGGCCTTAGTGATGCTTTGTACAAGGAAACGATGTTGTCCTAGGACTTGTATTTGAAGTTTCTGGTGATGAATCCGAGTACTCTGCTGGCCATTTTCACACTCATGTCAACTTGCTGACTGTGTTGTAGTTTGTTTGTAATAGTGATTCCTAAGTCACGTTGTTGAGTGGCAGTAGCCGATTCCGCCCCATTCATTTTCAATGGGGTGGGAGAGTTCACCTGCCCTACGTGCATTACTAAGCATTTGTCAACATTAAAGTTCATCTGCCACGTTGCGCTCCATTCCATGAGGTGGTCAAGGTCTTGTTGGAGCTCGGCTCTTTTCGTTGTAGGATGAAATAGTTTTGTATCATCCGCATATTTACTGATTAAACTGCGGTTTTTAAGATCGAGATCATTGATGTAAATTGAGAACAGAAGTGGGCCAAGCACGCTACCTTGTGGAACCCCTGATGAAGCCTGTGTCCAGTCGCTCGACTCTCCTTCAAGCTTCACTCACGTACTGCTGCCGACCCGTAAGCCATGCCTTGATCCATCGTAAATAGTCACCCTGGTTGCCATGGGCTTCTAATTTTTTCATTAGCCGGTGATGGGGGACCTTATTAAAAGCCTTTTGAAAGTCTAGATACACAAAGTCCACACCATTTTCTTCATCTTTAATATCTGCAGCTTTTGAGAAACAGTCCAGTAGGTTTGTTAAGCAGCTTCTTCCATTTCGGAAGCCATGTTGAGTGTCATGATATGAGCTGCTGCATCCTCAGGTGATCAGTGATGCGCTTTTCAAAAGGCGTTCGATGATTTTGCTGACGACCGAAGTAAGACTGATTGGTCGATAGTTGCTGGGGCTCTTCTTATCTTCCTTTTTATGTATCGGTATTAAATTAGCTAGTTTCCAATCCTGCGAGGAAAAGGAATCGTGCATGTCTGGTGCGATTAAACAGTTCTGTCATGAATTAAATAGCCTTTTTCGTCGTAATAACACCACCTGAAATGCTTATAATTCGGTATGAGATAAATGCTAGACATTGTCATTAGTATAAACGCATAAAATATAGTACTCAGTTCATAAGCATATAAACAGCATTGACATTATTTGTGAAATGCTTGGTACCGAAGACTTATTTATTCTAATGTTGCTGTAACTGAACAAGACAATGCCAATGCACACTTTTAGCTGTCGTATTTGTGTAAATTGTAGAGAGAGTCATTTTCATCTGTGGCCAAACACAGCGCGGGTGTGATTATTCTATAGGTTACAGTGGCAAATGTTGCGCCTGTTCAGTTAAATTATAACTTAGAAAACCTCTACTGCTGGCGACGAGGCGGCAACTCTGCTGAATTAACAATTAGTGAAACTTAGCCTCCATTACTCAAATCCAATAACTGCATTATTGCTCATCTGCAGCGAACAGGTATTGTTTAGGAATGAAGCTAAATGGCTTATTGAGTATTACGCTTGATCAGTGCCTAGCATTTGAAGATAGATAAATCGCTAAAAATTGAAAGACCCTTTTGTAGACCACAGGCGTGGTCTGTACCTAAAGAAATTCCACGATGCGGCAGTGAAAAAGTTTGCTATTTGTTTTTTCTTGTATGATTTCTATTTATTAATTACAGTTAGAGGTGTCTTATTCCTGTCGCACGATGGTAGTTATGCGAAAGACAGCTTCTAAGGGCGAGTTCGCACGTCATTCGTAGCAAAGCGTTCGGCCATCCACTGGTCCAAATGTTTAGCTGTGCCTTAGCAGTAGCCGAACAGTGCACTTTATGTTGAGTTCTGCTTCACTCAAAATTTCAAGTGATTTCCGTAACTTCTCTGGTGACAGTTGCACAGATAACTGATTTGTCGGTTAATATTTTTGTATTTTTTTTTGTGGAGTACACAAAGTTGTACTGACCACGACGCCACGAAACATTCGGATGACTGGATGAGCGAACGCGTTGAGATGAATGACGTGTGAACCCGTGCTCAGTAAGACCTTGCACACATATCGTACGTACGAGAACGTTCTACTACCCCTTTTATTAATTTATGTTTACAGTTTCTCCTTCCGATATTTCCTTACATTAGGAACGTAAGTTCTACATAATTTTTTTTACGAAAGCATTTTTTTTTGTGTAAAAGTTAGCAGCAAAAAATAGCACTGACTTTATTTTCCATCACTACCCACTACTTTTCTCAATTTTTTGAGCAGAATTTGAAGTAAGTACTCGTTGAAAAAAAAACGATAAAACATTCCCACCGTAAGCTCCAAGAATTATGAGTGTTTCACTTCCGGATTTCATTTTAATAAAGTACATATTGAAATAAAATTTCCGCTGATGTAGTTTTTTTTCTCAACTTGTGCAACACTATGAAAAACAAGCTTGTGTACACTTTGGCGCAAATAAAAGTTCTGAATTTCAGCACACTTATAGTCTAATTGAAGCTACACGCACCCACTTTTGGGGACGCCATATATAATTCGAAACGGAAAAAATTAATTTATGGAACGGGCCAATAGTAGCTACATTTTACGTACTTTCAGTATATATTACGTATTCTCTGAGAACCAAAGAGACTACTTAGAATCTACAGAGCTGTAACGTTATAACTTTGGAACCATCAATGCTCTTCCATAAAACAGCGAGAAATGTTGACAAATATGGAGAAATATAAATACAGGTTGCCATTATGTTACAATAGTGAGAACAATTCCAAATATCTGTTTTTAATGTTGATGTTGGTATTTGTTTGATATTCTTTACGTTTATGTTCTTTCTTTTTCTTGTTTTACCTGCCAATATGTTACTTCCCGCTATTCCTTGCAGCTTACACCTTCATTTTGCCAATACAGAACGGTCAGATCTACTGTAACTTATAAGCCCGTAGCCTCGTTACTAGAGTTCTTTTATATTGTAGCGCTGTATAGAGAAAACACGCCTTTGTTGCGAGCTAGTACATGCAGCCCTGCAAAACAGGGTGAGAAAGGATCCAAATTTAAATCAATAAAGAAACTTCAGTGTTTAGAGAGCACGGGAAATTTCAGCACTACAGCTACAGCTTGGAACATTGACCTTGGCACACGCGTGTATATTGGACTGGTTGTCTGCGGAGTTTCCACGGTAATGGAAATAAGATAGAGAGGTAGTAAGCGTGCGACTAATTAGTAAACTTTTCCTTTGTCCTGCAGTCGCATTGTTGGCAGGGGACCAATATCCCTCAGACTTTGTTTTGTGCGGAATTTCATCAAGTTCCCCTAGCGTATTTAGTAATGAATGCGCCAAACAAGTTCTGTACATTATTGAAATAATGGAAAATGCAATATGTTTAGACTCAGTGTATCCTAACCCTCATTTAGCCAGGCTGTGTTGTTTATCTGTGAGGTTTATTTGCCCTGTTGTAGCCCACCTGTACGGGAAAAACGCGTTTTAACTTTGGTAGATAACATCTTGCTATTAGAAAGGGTAATACCTACATTTTATGAAATTTAGGCTGGCATTTTGCAGCTGTCTTCACTACTAGACGCATAGTAACGCAATTCTCCTCTTCGAAAGGAAAAAAAAAATTGTAGAAAATAAGCTACAAAATATCGCAGCTCATTAGAGCAGGGGTCACCTTCTCCGCTGAGTGAATACATTCGGTGCCCAAAAAGTTCCGTCATCCTCGACTTGCCCAATCGGACGTCTCGCACCCTTATTTTGTGACCTACTCTCGATCGAGCTGTGGACTTGTTCGCTGCACGCCTTGGTGTTGTTGACCCAATTCTAGCAATATTTTCAGCGCACTATTTGTTTTTATTCGGCATCGTATCGTATGTCTCTTCTGTATATGATGTTCTAAATATAGTCTTTGTTAAACTTCACTTAACCCCTTTGCTACCTGGGACTGAATTCCTCGCCATTAACGATCTTGACTATATGCCCAATATACCTCACGCACTGATTCACAACTAAAGGATTCAATATGTTAAGCCCGGTTCCCACTCAACAACTATCGTTCAGTTAAATTTTGTGCAAGCTGAAATCAAGCGATGGCAGAGCAACGGGATAATTAGTTAAAGTTGGCTCCAGACTGTTAGTGCCAACGGTAGTCACTAAGTGCATGGGCACTGCTCTCGAATGGCACTTTTTCTCGGTTACCGGCGTCAACTTCAGTACTGTATACTCCGGGGTAACTTAACCCTTTCGATACTGAAGGGAAGTACTTGTCACGCATCAAAATTCTCATTATTAAAACCGGTGCATTGTTTCTTGCTATGGACATCTGGACAACAAATTTAGCAACCCGTCTGAAGTCAGAGATGTTATTTTCTTTATGACTGACCTGAACGGTAGGTGAGCTCAAGTGACTACAATGATGGTGTCATCTAGGAGTTTCTTTTAGAACCTCTCAAAAGAGTAAAGTTTCCGTTGCAAAAGGGTTAAGAGCTACCAGTCCTGTTACATCTTCATAGTAGTTTTACCAAATGCTTTTGAACTTACCTCGGTAGCGCATCACATGAATAGGCTTTCCAGCTCGAATGTTGTCGAGGAATAAAAAAACACTAAAGAGTGCATAGCCTACGCTTAAGTTAGCGAGCTACATTCATGGAGTGGAAGCGTTTGCTAAGGCGTTCTCCCGTGGGGTTAGTCAGACAAGTATTCTTTCTCAGTGATCTCCCCTTGGCAGAGAGTGTAATGGAGCAACGTGCAGGTTCTCTCGTGGGATGACCCGGCTACTTGTTCTAACTTAGACAGCATATTGATCCTTTCATACCGGTATGTGTGATGCAGCAACGTGCCCGTTCTCTCGTGGGATGAACCTATGTAGCGCGGGGTCCTTCATATTGATCTCCGCATGCGGGCAAGTGTTGTGCAGCAGTTGCTCGGTAGCGGTATGGCTTTATCGATTCTCTCCTGTGCTCTGCGATGATATTCTAAACTCGTGTTGGACCACGTGCTGTGCAGTCGTCTTTTCATTGTATTCAAAGGCACATGAGCGCTGGACGTTACTATGGCGTCATTAGCGTCGTATTAGCCAAAATAACACTATAGACACTCTACCTATATAAATGGGCTGAATATTGTGGTGAAGTCATATCCGTGTTAACCTGTTTCTGTTTTAATTGGGTTGGCTTTCAATTAAATTTTAATTATTATTGTCTTAATTACTTAGTTGTTCAGGCTATATATTAGAGTGCTCGTCAGTTAATTTTAAATTGAAGTTAGGGACGCCGTTAATTCGTTGCTAATTACAGCTTTGCATCTTCATAGTATTATTTAGATCAAAGGATGCCTTCATAAATACATATGCGAGTGGAAAAACATTATGAATGTTCACGACCTACGCACAACAAAGTGCCTCTTTACACTATAATTAACTCAATTTTCTGAGTTATTTTAGCTAAGCCACTTGCGAAGAGAACATTTGCCTAACTAGGTAGCTGTGAAACTGCTGGGTTGGGTGTTATGACAAAGCGGTTGCTAGCCTTCGATGCAAATAAGAGCTGTTAGCGGTAATTTGCTGTGGTGGTCTTGCTAATTGCTGCATTATTGATGAAGCTGCTCAAGCTAGCGTCAGCTTCGCGCGAGAGCCCTGCTAAAGCATAGGTGGGTGGCAGGTTATCCTTACGTTGCATTCCCGCCACTGTATTTGACTTCTCGCTGTAAAATACAACTTGTAAAACTGCAGAAGATGATGTGATACATCAGAAGTTTATGCATAGCTCGAAAGTGTGCCGCTTAGACCACAGACATCTTCTAATAGCTGGCCAGAGGAAGCTATTATTTGTGTCATAAAATATGGATCTATAAGCACTCAGAGAACCTAGACCTCCGCAAAGTGATGCTAACGAAAAAAATAATTACTGCACATTGATGATGAATTACAAACTTCTTTTTTATCATCAAAATTCAGTAATCAATTCTTTGTAGCACTGCTGACAGTTTCTGTATATTTCATGAAAATCCGTCATACTTTTCTGAGTTGTGTTCTGACGAACAGAAAGACAAACAAACTCACAAGCAGATCACTAAATGAAATGATTTGTTGCTCCTTGGATTTCAAAGAGTTCTTACAAATTGGATTGAGATCTGTTCGTACCTTTTTGAGTTATTTGGTCAAGAAAAACAAAAATATAGAAACGCTTGGACAGATCATCACCAAAAAGTTAATCATCTGTTTCACCTAACATACATACATACTTACCTGAAATACTCACTGTGTATTCTGGATACGCAGCGAATATGAAATTCAGTGATGTTTCAGCGCTTACTAATAAAGTTTTCTTCTTTTTTGTATGTTATGTAAGGGAGGGAAGGAGTGTGCTGAAGACGAATTGAAGTGTATTGCTCAGTAGAAAGCACGTATCTCTTACGCTGATTTCTGGGTATTATTTTACTTTCACTTACACATGATTTTCATGACTTTTCTTGTGTTCAGTATGTAAATTGGGTCAATTCAAGACATTTTACATGAATGCCGTTTTCGTCGCAAATGCTTAGTTTTTGAGATATATGACTTTGAAGTTCCCATTGTTTTTCTATGGGAGAAAATACCGAGCGGTCCCA
>LQNS02277221.1:1814788-1830054 GCA_001587735.2 Parhyale hawaiensis | reverse complement strand
AGAACGGTTCTAAACTACCATTTAGACGCCCCAGAGTTGGGCGCTGTCGCGGGTCTGGTGCTACCGACAGAAGGTGTTCTGTCGGAGCGAGCCACTGAGAAATTGAATTTTGCATTCACGGCTACTTTGTTGTAACAGAAGTGCCGATGTTAGGTATGCCTTCGTTTAGGTCTCGTTCTTTGTTTCGTCCTACATAGTTATTTGGAATATACTTGATGGCTCTGCCTTTGTTGGTGTGGGGTATTCATAGCTTTAAGCAATCTGTTAACAGAATGATTCTGTGATCTCTAATCTTCTTTATTTTCTCTTGCTGGGTTGATAACCTTATGGAGTTTCCTCCGTTCTCACGTCGTCAGTTTGGTGTATCTTAATAATAATAATTCATGCTCTGATACTCAGTCCTATTCCTTCTGCTTGGATATAATAACATTAATGGTGGAACACTCGTATTATGCTTTAGCAACATTTTGAAAATAGTTGCGTCGTTTAAAAGCTCATGCATCGACTCGTGCTGGATGTTGGCTTCCCTCCAACGTATGAAGCGGTCATCGTTAGTGCTTATAAAGCAGCACAATATGCATCTATAGCAACGGTGCACCTTCATTTCGCATCAAGCATTCTTGTGAAGTCGCTGGTTTTTCTTTGATAGCCGCTCAGGGGGCATAGGATGGGACATAGGATGGGGCGGTTATGGGGCGCGGCGACCCCAAGGGGCTCGTGTAGGTTACCCTAGCCATTAGCTAGGCGGCTTAAACTATTCCACATAATAATTTGCTTCGATAGACCTATACAGTTCGCCTACATCGAACTTGTTCGGTGCTGCAGGATTCAGGCCATGACTCGCATGACTCGTATCTCGGTACGATTCATTGTAACTTAGCCCTATAGCGACTGCACTAAAAATTTATGTTCGCGGCAGTGGCGAATTTTGAGATGTCTCACATGGGGAGCGCGGGATGGAAGATGTTAATTTAGGTCCTCTTGGTGTGAAAATGTTGGCTGTAAATATTTCTGAAGCATTTTTTGTGTTATGAAAAGAATTGATTAGTGGCGTGTTTGTGCGGAATAGATGTATTTTTTACATTCAATCAATAAAAAAAAAATGGACGTGATATCTTTTGTCATGCCTGCAGTATAGTTAGGAGCTAGACAAATTTTGGTGGTCAGGCAATGGAGTCGGAGTCTATGAAAACGGGTCTGTTTTGTTGAAGCTTGACTTTGAATCGGCGATGATAGCGTCCATGGCGTAATTACCTTAAAAACCGGGCTCTGGTTGGTCTCAGAAATCCGAAACGGACCTGGTGAGTCCAACTCCGCAACCCTATTACAGATATCTCGATTCACCTTAGTAAACAAACCGTTACAGCAATTTCTTCTTCTGGATGCATCGAATAATAATGAAAAACTTTAGTAAATCGCTGGCGAAATTGTTAGCTGAGTACCTCTTGGAGTGAACCAAATCGTACTCGATGAGCTGACATGGCCTATTCTGTCTCGAACTAATAGCTCGTTGTGGAGCACTTAGCACTTGCTCGTAAAATAGAACTTACTAGGGGCAAAGGGTCACTAAGTAGGTGTTATAGCTGCGCGAGGCCTGAGCCGGTCGATGACCTGATGTGACCGGGCAACGGAAGTGAACCATACCGCCCACACCATCACGGGACGACCGCGAATTTACAGACTGCTTTCTTGACAGCTGAGGTTCCTGACCTCTATATACCGTGGGAGATTCCCCTTAAAAGGAATTTAAGAGTTGAAGCTCTAAGCTAACAGATAAATCGCATCAAAACTTTAACCGTTTGAAGCATGGCGCAACAGTTTTGGTTCTACCAAGTAGATGGTGGCATTCATACGGGAAATGCTGGAATCATAATTTAAGCATTGACGAGTTCATGTAGCAAGATAGATAACAATTTGTGTAATATTACTGTGCATTAACATTATAGTGGACCATTTCATGCAGATGATATTGAGAATGGAAATATAAATTCTTGTACATGGTGAAACGGGTGCCCGTGGGGCGAGAGGTACAAAACTACTCTGTGAGACGGACTGTCAGCTAAAGTAGGCTGGACTCTACCACTAGATTTTCGACTCGTCGGCTTATCTGCTTACAGGACTGCTAGTTCTTCTGTGTCTTAAGAGTATCATGAAAAGTCTTTGTCTGCCACCCAGATAACTTTAAAAGTTATTGATTCATCTTCATGAAATGTACAGGGTTTATTAGGTGTGTTCGAAGGAACAGATAATTAACTTTTGGTGAATATCGTTCAACGGTTTGTTTTTCGGCTACAGATTTTAATGAGTTATAAACAGATCTTCAAGTTAGTATTGCGAGGAGCACTGGATTAAAATTTTATGATCATATGTTTGTCTCTGTGTTTGTTTTTCTCTTTGTTAGTAATATTTTATGGCGATACTTTTGTTAATAAACTAGAAATTTATACGCGCGTTTTCATGAAATTTACAGAAACTGTTAGGGTGCAGGAACACTAAAAAAAGTTCAGCGAGAAGTTGGAAGGAAGGCAAGCTGGCAGTTTTTGGGATGCACGGAATGCATTGGAGCGCGTACACCGAACAGCGGCAGTTGCGCTGGCCGCTGTTCGGTGTGCTCCAATGCATTCCGTGCTTCTCAAAAACTGCCTGCCTGCCAGCTTCTCGCTGAACTGCTTTTGGTGTGCCAGCGCTATTAGGGATGAAAGAGGCACGAATGATGAAATTTTGACACTATATTCTGGCTGGCCCTTTCCCTGCTTCACGAACCAATGGGCGGTCTCGAATGCATTTTCTACAGGGGGATGTTCCAGCTGGCGCAGCTCCTAAGGAAAACAATTAGTTTGTTAGCTTAGGAAAGTTCGGTGCGCTTTTCGTTCTGTTTCGCGAGGTGCGCCGCCGAATGGTGGTAAGCGACACATCCCATGGGACTCCTGCCTGCTCCCGTGCGGGCTGTGGAAGGGACCCCACTCACGGGTGTTTCAACTATCCATTCGTCAAGAAGAGGAAGAACAATAGCTTTGTAGCATGTCTCTGTCTGTTTTAGCCTTTAATGCATGATTTAATCTTGCCACTCCTGCAGGAGTAACACTATTTGGAACATGCTATTGTGGCACGCTGTGTATTTAACCCTTCACACCACGATTTAATTTTGCCATTTCCGTAGAAGTAACGCTGTTATAACTGTATAGCTTATGCGATACACTGCGCAGTGAAGAGTTGAGGGTTAATTGAGGGTTAAGTTTTGCTGTAGATCATAGGTTTTAGAAGTGGGGGCCCTAAATTCTAGTACTCATTGTGTTGTGGAACGAATCTTCAATAAAAGTTACAATCAAACATAGTGCAAGGATTTCAAGCAGTCTTCCTTTATCAATTGGTAACAGCTTTTCAAGAAGAACAGAATGTTATATTTGTACGCCCCAGAGAAGCGTTCATTAATTTAACCAGATGGTTCAACCAAACTCAATTGGTTGAGAAGATTAAGGCCAACATTTGTTTATACTAAAATTTAGTACAGTGTGAAACATCTCAACTAAAATCTAAAACAATTATGCTTCCAGTGCTCGAAAATTTTATTAGGATTGTTGTACTTAGTGCAAAGAAGTTTTATCATCAGTTCTTATAACTGTATTCGTCGCACAACAGACTGTACTGTAGTTGATGGTTAAACCGTTTGGTTACATTCAGTAGAGATTCTTTTGTTTGCACATTCTATGTAACGTTCATTTGAATCGCTGTTCTACATAACGAATTTGTTTTCTAACTTTATCGCAGTTCATTACATGCTAAATGGATATAATGTTCACAGCAGGTACGTCCCTTCGCTACGAGTATGTCCCCTTCGCTGCGGGTATATCCCATCCCATCCGCTACAAGTATGTCTCCTTCGCTGCGGGTATATCCCATCCGCTACGAGTAGGTCCCCTTCGCTGCGGGTATATCCCATCCGCTACGAGTATGTCACCTTCGCTGCGGGTATATCCCATCCGCTACGAGTGTATCTCATTCACTGCGGGTATATCCTCTTCTCTACGGGTATATCCCATTCGTTGGGGGCGCGTCCTAGGCTAGGAGTAAGTCACGTTCGCTTAGGGTGTTTCTATTCACCCAGAGTACGTCTTTTTCACTGCGGATATGTCCCCTTTACTGCGGTTTGTTTCTTTCGCCTTGGGCGCGTCACCTTCACTATGGAGTATGTGGTCTGCCCTGGGGTATGTCCCCTTCGTCTTCAGTACATCCTTTTTACGGTAGATACATACGGGCTGTCTACTTCATCTAGGGTACGTCCCTTCGCCAAGGGTTCATCCCCTTCGTCAAGGGTTCATCCCCTTCGTCAAGGGTTCATCCCCTTCGTCAAGGGTACGTCTCTTTCGCCAAGGGTACGTCCCTTTCGCCAAGGGTACGTCTACTCTTCGCCAAGGGTACGTCTACTCTTCGCCAAGGGTGCGTCTACCCTTCGCCAAGGGTACGTCCACCCTTCGCCAAGGGTACGTCCACCCTTCGCCAAGGGTACTTCCCCCCTTCGCCAAGGGTACTTCCCCCCTTCGCCAAGGGTACGTCCCCCCTTCGCCAAGGGTACGTCCACCCTTCGCCAAGGGTACGTCCACCCTTCGCCAAGGGTACGTCCGCCCTTCGCCAAGGGTACGTCCGCCCTTCGCCAAGGGTACGTCCGCCCTTCGCCAAGGGTACGTCCACCCTTCGCCAAGGGTGCGTCCACCCTTCGCCAAGGGTACGTCCACCCTTCGCCAAGGGTGCGTCCACCCTTCGCCAAGGGTACGTCCACCCTTCGCCAAGGGTACGTCCACCCTTCGCCAAGGGTACGTCCACCCTTCGCCAAGGGTACGTCCACCCTTCGCCAAGGGTACGTCCACCCTTTGCCTGAGACACGTCCCATTCGCTGCAGGTATGCAATACGAGTTATTTTAATCCAGCAGGCCTGTTTTCAGACAGCGATTGCAGGGGTCGGCGGTCGGCGCATTTTACATCTGTAGCACTAAGTTTTGAAAATAACCATTCTTTGCGCAACTTTGACAACAAACAATGTAGTCGTGGCTATTGTAGTCGCCTCGTAGTGAAGGGGTTAAGTTATTGAAATCAGATACAGTGTTCAGAGACCTCACAGCTTGAGCAGTGTCACTATAGTGCCTGCACATTGTGCTGAGGTTTGTAGTCTGACCATTTTTATCAAGGCAGTTCGGTCGTGGTCAAATTTCTCTACAGCGTTGTTGTCAATTCTATGGGTATATCAGAGATTTTGTTCGGCCCATATCTAAGCCCCGCCCACTACCTGTATATAGAGAAATCTCAGAAATACCCATGGAATTGGCACCGCTATACAGGAATTTGACCACGACCAAACTGCCTTGAGAAAATGGTCAGACTATAGTACATATTGCAAATTTCGGCTAACGGAGAACAGTATGGTGGCGCTAGCAGCAGGTGCATCGTTCCAGAGATGTGATGTTGATGGAGCTCTGGGACGCGTTGCTATCAGGCCTCGGTGTCACCTGTGCTACACCGGCCTCCAATGCGACACAGGTTGGGTAACACCGGGTGACATTGAACATAACTTTCCTAAATTTTAGAGTTATGGGCTGGATAACACTGCCTTCGTTTACAAACATTGACTTAACAGTTCGTGCTACAAAGTCTAGGACTGCCATATATTGCTGAATTTTAGTATTTGAAGTACTTTTGCGTAGTTTTCTCAACGATTTAAAACCCAAAATATAGTCAAAATAAGGCTTTGCCAATATGTATATGTTCAAGTTTGCCTAAAATTTCGCAACACTTTGTCGTGGCGCTGAGGTCGCTCGTTGCATTCACTGCTACAAGGATAACACTGTGAGGGTAACACCGGTGTCGGATTGCAACACGCCTCTGCTCTCTGATCAGACACTGTGAGCCTGTTCGCATCAACCTGCAACTGGAATTGGAATAGACTAACGGCTTCAGGCATCCGTACAAGACGGTCGATGAGGCGACATCGTTTCTGCTTATAACTATACGCAGCCGCCCTCGCACAGCAGGGGAATTTTCTCATGTAGGTTAATTGGCTTGTAAAGGAGACGTGACCTCGTAAACGCCCGCTCGACGGTAAAAATGATCAGAGCTCCAGGGTCATATTTGCTCTCATGAGAAGCCTTGGCGAGGTTTCATTACTATATATTGGGTGCTACGACCTCCACTTGCGCTGTCAGTTGGATTCAGATAATTCGCAGCCAAGGAACTCTGGCGCATGGCCATACTATCGATAAAAAATAAAAAAAAAGCCACTGAGCTATGGACACGCCCAAATGTGATTTGAACTAAGAAGTTCACTGAGCAACTACCGGTAATTATGGTCGCTTTCGATGACCATTGGTAGACTTTATAAATCGACTACTTCTAGGTTATCTCTTAAGAAATGCTAGTAGGTATCACTTAGCTCACAAAGTGACTCGTGTAGACTCGTGTAATAAATACTGAAAAATTCTAATCAGAGTGGTGTGCCCTGTGATGAACAGACGAAGTACAACTGCCTTGTGTCATGGGATATAGCGATGATTGAAACTTTCATCAAGCACGCCGATCTTTAAGCTGCTAAATATTCCTTATAGGAGTGCAGAGCTCCAATCTTTGTTATTTTAGCTCATGGGCGCTGCTTCGTTGTACATATACCTACTGTTACCCCAGTTTATCGCTGCAGTTATGCTCTTGTATGATGCTGACACGTAGAAACACTTCTCCTCAAACGGATTTACAAGTTTTTTTTTTAACTGACACGGGTTCGCACAGCTATTTCGTCTGTCCAGATCACCATACAATGCAGTTATTTCGGTAACATTTTCCGGCGCCGTAACGACGTCTTTGCCTCCCACTGCCCCCGAGGGCCAGGATGATCCCTACACTTCGTGAAGTGTAGGGCATACGCGTCAGCTTGCACGTGTACTACTTGAGCAGTGATACAACAGGCAATTCCGTCAGAAATTAACGTTCCACTTTCATCAACCTCTCTGATCATCTACCGCTCTGCAGTCATCCTGATTTTTGCTCATAGATTCAGCTAACACTAGTATAACAAGTCATAAAACTTAAGCCGTTATATTCCTGCAGTTTTTGTGCGCGTGAATCGATTTTAACTTCTAGCTGCCCTTAACTCGGCGAAGCGCTTTTACGTTCAATGGTCCTTGATTTTGCGAAGCGTTTTAACCTTTTCCTTCCCCACGGGAACTGCAGTTCCCTCATAAAAATTTTCATTATTGAAACCAGCGCGTCTGAAGTCAGTGCTTGTATTTTATTTACGACTGAATAAAACGGGAGGTGGAGTTCAAGTGACTGCAATCAGTCAGAGTGTCTATTGTGAGCCTCCTTTAGAACCTCATAGCAAGAGCAGCGTTTTTTGGGAACGAAAGGGTTAACTTTCTACCTGGCCCTCACTTGACGAAACTTATTTATTTTCGAAGTGTATAACGTCACTGACTGTGTATACTGCTTTCAATGCGCCACTAAGTCTTGTGTCATTATCTTCGCGACGCAATATTATATTTTATATCATTTTATTTCACGCAGCGATGTACTTTATACGTAACCTTGAATGCACGACTTATTTTTAGCATTTTATGTTCTCTTAAACATCATGAGTGTGTTTATTTCTTCATGACCGTTTCTTTGTGAACCCTTGTCACTCTCTACATGCCCTTGACTTCACGAAGCATTTATTTTTGCTTGTTTCTCAAACGAGCAATTTTTACGTTCCACGTGCCCTTGAGTTCACGAAGCATGATGCTTTTTATGCGTCCCTAAAGTAGCAGTTTTATGTTCTGCAAGCCCTTGACCAAGGATTGTTTTTTCTTCGTGCTCATTACGAAACGTTTTTACTGTTTACCTGTCTTTGGGCATGTTCGATTGGGCACCAAAATTAAGGCTTTAAGGCTTGACTTGTCTGAAACTTGAGACAGAAGCTTTGACTTCGTCACTCTGAATAGCGTCAGAAGTGTTAGACGCAACGCGATTAGGATGGCGCTGCTGAAAATCCAATTTTGCGGAGCAAGATTGAGTTTCTGCAAGTCTAGCTCAAAGATAAGCAGTGCCTGGAATTCAATTAAGTGAGTCGAAGCCAGTGCATCTGCTTGTCGAAGTTTCGAACAAGTGAAATCCCGAAGGCGTAATTTTGACGTCTACTCGAACAAGTCCATAATCTTCACGGAGGGTTTTGAGTGTGCTTACCCACGATGCTCCATCCCAGGCCTCTTCGGCGCGCCCGTACTGATGCCAATATGTCGTGCAATATTCTCACAAATTCAGTCAGTACGTGATGCCATGTTCTGTTTCTCTGTTCCCTTTACTTCAGCTCTTTCTTCTTCGTGTGCTAATGATCTCTCTTCTGTTCTTTTTCCTATCCCCATGCGCGGTCTGCTGTATGTTTATCACTTTTCGACCAAGTGCATTTCCAGTCCTTGGCCCAGACGTACTAGAGTTACAACACTGTTGAATTTACTCCCTTGTTACTTGCAAAATTTCTGCATTCTAGAAGACACGTGATGCACAGACTTCACGTTTGCAATTGTATGCGCCTCTGTGCGTCCTATGAGACAGATCGTTGCTTGCTACTTGGACTCTCGCTCACCAAGGGGCACTTGAGCTTCGCAAATGAACCTTCTCATGATAACTGTGAGATAAGCTACAGGACGGACTTTACAAGCTCATATCCAACTTAAAAAACCTGGACCCATATTCCAGCATATTCCAGTCCAAGCCGACCGTAAAGTGGAAGACTGTAACCCTCGCCGTTTTTTCAAAGAGGTCTGAAGTTCCGCAGGTTGGCTGCAATTCATCCGAGCAAGCAAATTGGGCCGTCCTGGCGAGATTTGCGCGCTCTACATTTTAGCAAGAGCTCGTTTGTCACGAGAACGGCTGAAATTTACGGCGAGCAGCTGATTAAATTCCCTGTCTGGGGATATAAACCATTAATTCTGTGGCTGTAAATAAAGACCGCCCTGTAATGGTCTGTTACTAGCTTGTCTCTTTATTCACGTACTGTATTGCTGTCACGTTTCAAGTCATTATAAGACGATACTTACTTGCAACCAGTCTGTCCTTAATTTTGATTCGGCTGCGATACACGGTATTTTTCCCGTAGTTATTGGCCACATCGAAAATTTGATAGCTGCTACGCGATGATTTGTGGCATGGTGAAGATGGTAATGCGTAATGTATTGTTGCAGGGGAGTTGACTGCGATCAAATATTCTGTTGTTTGAAGTCTAAGATCACTCGGCGGTGCAACGACGAGAATCACGACCAAACCTAAGGTATAAACAATGTTAACTTAGCACAATTAATTATCCGTCGTGTTGGGGGCCAGTTTGTGCTTAGAATTCTTCACTCAACCCTTGTGCTATAAAGGGACTGTTACTTTCAATTGAGTTTTATGTGATTGTTAAAGTGATTCTATAGGATTATTTATGTGATGATTTTCGATCATCCGTGCTGCATTCAAATTCGTGATGCAAATTTTTATTAAATGTACCGTACGCCTAGTGTAGCTCACAGGAAATGTCACAAATCATTAGTTTTTAATGCACATAAGAGTTAATTATTCTCGAATGTACATTTGAGACTTCAAGCGGCAGTTCACCGAGATCTGCCGTAATTCCTAATGTTTCAGAGCAAGAACCTTTGATCTCAAACATTTGCCGTAAGTCGTTCCTAACACAAGCAAACATCACAAAGCTAAATAACGTTCTTTCCCTTTCACGATATATGCTATGAAAGTTAAGGAACGTTCTAAATGCAAACTAGAAAGAAAATATTTAAGGAAACCTTGAAAACCAGAGAATATTCGTAACAAAGAGAGAGAAAGTTGTTGCTGGCAGACATAGTCAGATACCTGACGTTTGAGAGACGTTTACCCATTGATCGTTTCCGCGCCTAGCAGATGAATTCTTGTGGTACCTATTTGAAATGTAGCGTCAGCATTTCCATGCTCTATCAGAAATAAGTACGGACTGGGAGTCGCGGTTCTCGCATAAGCCCCTTCCCCCCTCCCCGCCCTTCCATCTCTGACGTCAGAGCTCTGATAATTTGTGGTTGACTTGTCCGTAACTGGATTCAGTCTGGAGCGCGAGATTTGCTTGATACGGCCTCAAATTCTATCCTGCAGTGTGGGACCCGTGCCTGACACTCGATCCTGTGAAGCGAAACCAACCCTCATGACCGAAGTTTTGGACAACCGAAAGCCAGTGAGATCAGCTTATTATGTCTTAACTATTGCACCTCATTAGAAGGTCTAAGCAATGGTACCTTAATTAGAGGTCTAGTTGCACAGCTCCCTTATAAAATTATTTTAACCATTTCTCCTACTCTAGAGATTTGTGGGCGTTCCAAATAGTGCAATTCCTAGGAAATAGGCTGGTTAAAAATATTGAGGCACGAAAAGGTTGAATATTGAGGTAAAATTCACAGCGTTCCAGTTCTTGTCAAGCGAGCCTTCAAGTGCAGGCGTAAGAGGTGAAGGCAAAAGCTTGCTTGTGTACAGCGGACTTCGCCTAATGTTGAGAAAGTTTTTGCAGTGTGGGCGCGGCGCTACGCCCGGCGACAGCCAGTTGCCATGGAGCTGCGCGCCCCTACCTGCTCCTGGCAAGGGGGGGGGGGGGGCAGACGAGCGGTATCTCTCTCCTTGAGGCCTTTCATTTCCAGGCTGCGTCTAAACACAACAAAGTTTCTTAATGCGTCTATTCATTGCCGAAACTATCTGAATTCAATGAGGCACTTGATGCCGGCTTTGAATTTGGAGTGCATTTTGCTTCGCTTTTGCCGAGCGATGCTTTTGTGTTCGGCGTGGGTGATTTCTTTTTTTTTTACGAGAGCCCACTCGTCTATTAGCATTTGAGTTGCGTTGAAGTAGATGATTTTGATAGTTAAGATTCATTGTATTTGGCTTTTTGGCTCTTTAACGAACTGCTCGACGTCGTTGATTTTTTTACGGGGACACAATTGTCTATAGCATATGAGTTCCCTGAAAATTCATCCATGGTTGTAACATTTGAAGAAATAAATGCATATGTGATAGTTTGTAAAGTTATTCTTATTCTCGTTGTTGAACGGATAAGTACGAAAGTGTGAGTGCGGGGCAGTGGTTGCAATATTTTTATTTTCAAATTTCGGAGTTCTGCTGACTGCTCTCTGTTCGCTCCACGACTCACCCGCGTCGACCTATTGTATAAGATGAGCTCATATTGTGCCGTGAGTTTTGTTGGTTTTGTGAGTTTCATTCCACTATCGATGCGTACTGATCATCGTCGCGGTATTCTGTTCCTAATATCTTCATATTATTAGCAAGTCTAGGAGTGAACACATCGCTTTAGAAGTTGTAACTACTCCTCGATTAATTGGTATAACTATGATGGTATCGTTGCGCTGAAGCCTGAAACCCACGTACGATTTTCGTCGTGCTACCGGCAGAGAGCCAACTCAAGTAATCCGATTATGCTGCCGTGGCAGTGGCTACGAATGCAAGCATTTGAACATGCGCTAAAAATCCTGCATATATATAAATTTTTGCGAATTTAAATTCGATCGGGATTACGAGGGACAGTCGAAGCTCCATCACTGGCGCTTGTTAAAGTGTAAAAATTGCAGCAATGGATGAGATTTTCAGTTATTTTCTAGGACCGTATAATAATGCGCAAGCTGAAGCCGCATCTACGGCAACCTAATCGCATTAATTATTGAGTTGGCTCTTCGCCGGTAGCACAACGAAAGTCGTAAGTGAGCACTAGGCTTAATACACTTGAGAAGTATAACGGATGATGAACACTTTTTATACAATCTTTTATAGATTTTTCTTGCACGTGAGTATAGTATTCGCTTCTCCCTTTTAATCAGTATGTTTATTTTATATGGTATCAAGTACCATCAGGGTTGGCAAAAAACATGTTTTTTTTTTTTGTTTACGCGAAGAACCATGATTTTTCAGCTAAAATTTTTTTTTTCGGTTTATTTTTATTTATTTTTTTTCAATATTTTGTTCTTTTTTTTTCTAGACAAGAAAAAGCAGTTCAAGAGTACCTGTATTTGCTACGGCTACATTTAATATCCAGACTGCAGAGATGCTATGATTTATAATTGCAATGTAAAATGCTTTGAAAAACTTTGAAACACTTCAAAATACAAATACAACTGTAACAAATTGTTTGCTACTAGCTAATTAAAAACAGAGTCATGAACTACAGAAAGTGAAATAGTTATCAAATCCTCGGAAAGCTTAGGAACGCTTCAAAATACGAAGAAAACTTGATAGAAATGGCTAGCTACTAGCTAATTAAAAGCAGAGCACTGAACTAGAACTAAGGAAAATGAAATAGCTAGCTATGTGCCTACATCCTTAGGAGATTACTAGCTATCTAATAGCAACTATAACTACTACTTCTAAGTTTCAGCCGCTGCTAGCTTACCAGAATATAACTAGATATGCATCTTTAAATTGAAAAAGTAACACAAAATTTAGTAAGTTATATTTTTTTAAGTAACATAAACAATATTTAACCCAATCTGTCTCAACAATAAAATGGATTCCTAAATAGAAACACAGTAACTCACCCCTTCGGTTTTGTAAATAAAATTTAGTCGTCACTAGACGTAAAACTGTTAGTTTTGCAATATTTTGAATAAAAAACAATAAATTTAAATAAAAACATGTTTTTTGGTTCGTTTAAACCGTGGTTTTTTATTTAGTTCAAACCATCCAACCCTAAGTACCATAACTTATATTTTAACGAAAGAGCGTTTTCTGCATAAAATCAGGGACGAAAACGCCGTTAATCTTACTTCACCATGCTCAGCCTCCATGATGGATACCTTGTATCCTTGCGAAATAGGTTTATTCGTTTCCGTAACTACGCAAAGAACATGTAAATTGACTAAAAGAAAATTCTAGAAACCCGATGAACTTCAAGGACAACCCAATTACAAGCGCTGCGCAAGCTCGCTTCATTATGGAGTTTTATCCAATTACTGTGCAAAAGCATCGACAAGCGGCAATAAGAAGATTTTTTCCTGAAGGTCTAACACATAACTTGATACTGTTGTCTGAGTATATGTATATACGGTATACTCTTCTGGCAGAACTTGTTCTGCTACTGCTAGCTCTGCATCGAACATGAGAGCTTAGTGTTGCTTTTCAATTGTGTTGGCAAAACATTGCTCAGGAAATTCTTTTCCCAAAATCACAGAAGGCTTTCGAATAAGTTTTTCTTTTATTTTGAGCACTTTATAAAATAATGCAGAGGAACGTTGCGTACTCCAGTCTCTGTTATTATTGCTACTGCATTGAATCTTTTCTAACTTAACCTTCAGTTCGTGTTCACAAATGAATACTATAATGTTTGCTTCTAAGACATTGTTACTGATGGTCAATCGCTGCAATATATATATATATATTTTTGCAGGCGCCGAGCTCTTTTGGGGAAATTAGTTGGACCAGTTGGATTGTGGTTTGTCTTACTTTGTTGTGGAGCGTGGCCCCTTGGCTCGATTTAGTTTACTTTATTGAGTAGTTTTGGTAACGAATCCCTCAATTATATGTAGAATTCGAAAGCAGCGAAAGAGCAGCACTATTACGGTAGTCACAATGGTTGTAGTTTTGACACACTGTCAACTTTTCAAATTCGATCTGTTTTGGTTGTTCTCTTTCATGTCGATTTTTGAATATTCTGACAGTACTACTAATCTTAACAGCAATATACTACTGCGGCAGGAGAGTATTTCATATTATAAGGTGTATTGACGTTATTTTGTTCATTTATTATGCTGGAGGTACCTACTGTCTGCTAGAGCCAATAAAACAAACTCATAGCTCTTCATCGGTATTTGACGAGGGAAGCGCTGGGGAGCTCTCTACACAAAGATAATGAAGAAGCTGACGAAAAAGTTGATATTGCTGTGTATTCCTCAATTTAACTAACATTGCGTAACAATTTTTCCTTAGTTATCTTGAGTACTGTCCGTTGTAGGTTAAAGAGAAAAAAAAATCATTTCCCATAGCAACTGAATAATTATCACCTACCAGCAACTTGGGTTCAACCATAGCCTGTGATATTGAACTAAGGTTAGGACTGGGAGCGCTATTACTGCCATGAAGCTTAGGTGATGTGATTTGATCCAATTAGGTTTGACAGTTTTATTTTACAAATGCACTTTATAATACAAATTATGAAGACGTTTCTAATTACTATTCTCTAACAATAATATATATCTCCATAGCCATCATAAAACTACAAACCTTTTGGAAAACAGAGAGAAGCGTGCATCAATACAGCTGCATCACGTCTTCTTTATACCGTTTTTTGACGAGGTTGTCTGATATTTTATCTAGGAAACACGGTAGTTCTCTGTTAACAAGGAAATATTTAGTTGAACGTTTCTCTACTTTAATTAATGAGCTCTAATGGGAGATTGAAAATAGAAAGATTTGAGGATGGTTATGTTTAAGGGATCTGAAAAAGGTTAGCAACAAGAACTTGTACACATCTTGAAATTACTTAATTTGTAAGGTGCTTAGAGTATATTTCGTTCCAATTCACTAAAGGTGTAATATTTCGAACTCGTTTGATATGGAGTATTCGCCTAAGGATTTTATTTAGTACTTCATCTAATTTACGAGTTTAGCAGGAAGGAGCTATATTCGATTGAGATGATATTTTAGACTGACAGAGAACAAGTTAATGAATAATAAATGAGTTCCAACGAATAACAATTGACGTCATTAGATACACCAAAGACTACACCATGAACTCTAGTGAGCTTTCGACCCACTTTTTTCGACGTGGGCTTTTAAGCTCAGTTTATTAAGATCCAAGATATCGTGTTTGAGACACCTATAGCAATCTGTTGCCGTTGAAAAAATCAGGGGGCAACTCCGGGTGAGAGCATGAAGTGAATCAGTTCTTGGCTCCGAAAAGAGCGAGCCACAGGATTGCAAATTTAAATACAATTCTGTATATTGATTGATATTTGTTGCCTTAGATCATGTGGCAAGAATGATTGTGCTCGAAAGTGTGTACAGCAGAGGCGACGTTCTTCATTACTAGCTGTAAGATGCTGCCTTGTGATGATGGGTTTAATTGAAGCTTTTCAGCTTTGCTTCAGCATCGAGAATAGTTGATGATGTTTCTCGTGTTGACAATACTGCACCATGGTACAGGAGTGGCAGACCCAGGTGTCCCGCCAGCTGTATCAACTTACCTGCACTCGTGTTGCGACCTCTCGCTACCCTGCTGAGGCTGCTGCCTC
>LQNS02277221.1:1766606-1778832 GCA_001587735.2 Parhyale hawaiensis | reverse complement strand
TGTGGAGATAATTCGCTGCTGGCTTTCTCTTTGGTCGCAAACTGCGGCACCACAGAAGACACCCAGCAGAGTGACTCCACACACGTGGGGTGACGTGAACAACGTCACCTGGACTTCTTCCGAAAACTCTCAAGGTAAGGTATACCTTGATAATTGCTTTAGAGCAGATCTGGTGGTTTCACTCAACAAATATTTTAATTGATATTGGTTCTCTACTATCGTACATAGATTTCTAGAAGTGAACAATTTCATCGTAGAACATTAATTTTCTAGCTGAAAGCATATTTAAATATAGTCTTAATTCTTTATGAGCTACACCACATTTTCAGACACTGAATCTCCTTAGAGGGCATAGGATAGGCCAAACGGTTAGGTTTTTAGGTTCCCTATTTTATGTTATGGGGAGTAGCGGCCCCAAGGGAACTCGTAAGTAATCCTAGCCACAGCTAGTCCTTCGGGCAGAGTTATTTGCGACTAGAGTTCCGTGTTCTATTGAGTCCCTTCGGCAAAAAGCCTGTGTAGCGGGGCAGCAAAGCCTAGCATCAATAGGTTAATCTAACGTACACCCTTGTCTACTCTCCTGTTACTGGGTGATGCACGTTGGCTATGCATCATAGATACTGGCGGCAACATATGTATATGTATGTATAATAAGAAAATCTAAGTATGTGTCGGTAATCATCTAAGATATATTTATCATCGCCATTGCAAACATCGGCTCAATTCTGCTCCATAAGATTGAGTTTACGCCATTTCACATTATAATAATGATAATAATAATCATACAAGTACTTGGGTGTCATGGAGTATAACACCATTCTCCACAGAACGATGAAAGATTTCATTCGGAAGGAATACCTCACTCGACTCCGGCTCATCCTGAAATCACACCTCAATGAGGGCAACACCATCAAGGCCATTGACACCTGAACCGTCCCCGTTGTCCGTTTCTCTGCCGGCATTATCAACTGGACGAAGAAAGACTGCACCGACATGGACATCAAGACTGGAAAGCTCATGAACATCTATCGAGCTCTGCACCCAAGATCGTGCGTAGACAGACTTTACATTAACAGAAGAGAGGGGGCCGTGGCCTAATCAAGTGTAGAGGACTGCATTGCAATGGAAAAACGAGCTCTCTCCCACCACTTCAGAGAGAGCGACGACCCGAGGGCACGCTGCTTAATCGAGGCGAAGTTGCTGAAAGAGACCGAAACGGCTGACCAATTCAAAGAGCGACGGCGCCTCGATAGGACTAAGAAATGGAAGAGCATGAAGATGTCCGGTCAGTACCTCCAAGCTGTTCTATACAAAATAATCCCCGATTCATGGAACTGGCTCCTGAGGGGTGAGCTGAAACGGGGAACAGAAGGCACCATTCTGGCAGCTCAAGAGCAAGCCCTCAGAACCAGGTACATCCGAAACAAGAAACAAGAACCCGCGCCCTTGGTTGAAAACGAAGCCGTGCAAATCTACTGGGACAAGCGGATGGAAACTGATCGAGTACTTCACACCAACCCACCGGACATCGGCGTAAAAGACAAACAGAAGTTGGCCAAACTGATCGACGTCTCAATCCCCTTCGACTCCAGAATCATCAACAAAGAAGCGGAGAAGAAGGAAAAGTACCGGGACCTTGCCATCGAGCTCCAGAGGCTGTGGCAGATGAAGGTCGACGTCGTTCCAGTGGTCATCGGCCGGAGCTCTGGGGGCCATGTCCAAGAATCTCAAGACTGCCCTCCGAGACCTCAAGTGCGGCCATCTCCACCCAGGAACCCTCCAGAAGAGCGCTCTACTCGGAACAGCGNCAAAGTGCTCTGAGCCTTAGGTCGCGGGATGCGACCCGGCGCCAGAGTGTAGAGCCCAACATCGCTCAACCGATCCAATTTGGGTCGTGAAATCCCCTCGATAATAATAATAATAATAATATTACAACTAGAGGTGCACTATGAGAGCCCATACCTCCGTCAAGCAGAGCAATGTTAACGAAAAATTGAAGTTGGTCCTGAATTCTGGATTTCTGTTTGATGGTCATCAAACTGGCTCAGTTGTTCCTCGTATCATCCCTATCATTTCCCGCAAATTCTATGAAGATCCGTTGATGACTTTCTGAGTTATGTTCTGACAAATTTAGAGAGAAACACAGAGGTAAACACACAAGCGGATAAATAAATCATCATCAAAATTTAGTCACTTGTGCCTCTTAACCACGCTATCAGTTCCTGTAAATTTCGTAGATATCCATTCATAACTTTTTCGGTTTTGTAGCAGGTAAACGATCAAACAAGCATATTGTCAAACACACAAACGGCCCAACAAATCATCACAAAAATTTGGTCATTTTCTTCCTCCTGTAAACATTCCTAACATTATCAGCAAAGTTCAGGAAAATCCGTTTGCAACTTTTTCTGTTACGTTGCCAAGAAAAAAAGGCCGATAAACAAACGGTTGAATGGATCTTCACCTACAGTTGATTATCTGTGCATCCTAACAAGCCTAGCGATCCATGTAGATTTCGTACAGATCCGTCCTTAACTTTTGGAGTCAACTTGGTAACAGACAAACAAATAGACACACCGACGGTCGAACTTCGAAAAAACAACTTCCTCGGCGAAGGTAATAATAATAATAATAATAATTAATCCGTCTCGAGCATTAGGAATCTAGCCACAGTGGTAGGATTGTTGTTCTGAACAGTTCACATTGATACGATTTGATAATGTAGAACGAAGTGGGCGGTTCAGAGCCAGCATATAACGGGACTGCAGCAGTTACTGTTTCAGTTCAATATTGTGAGCGGATGTGGGTGGGAGTGTGCAGGTGGTAGAAGAGAACACAAAAAAAATGTCTCGAGATCAAGTGCTATTGGGTTTCCATTGAGCTCTTTAACGTATTGAAAGTTTTGATTTACTCCAATGGCTGTATGTTTACTCTGGTATTTTCTTTTCCCTAGGCACAAATAAAGTTGATTGAAAAATTTAGGTTGCTTCTCACAGCATATTGCATCGTTCGTTATACGGTGCTTTTATAAGTAGCGTAGGTGTCCCTGGTAGCAATCTTAAATTATATTACTATTACCGTAGGTGTCGACAAATTTAATTAAAAACTGAACAGTTCGGGAAATTAATTCCCATCATCAGAAATTTAGAACTTACAAACTACAAAGGATGCCTAAAAGAATTTCGCATTTAACATTAACTAAGTTTCGAACATGTGTTATCAGGGGGGGGGGGCTAAAAGGGAAATGACTACAATGCGCTATGAGGGTACTTATATAAGCGTCGGACGGTATGGGAAGCGGAGGGGAACTAGCAAGTACAGTCGGAGGCAAAAGCGTCAGTCATGGATCGTGATGAATGGTACGGCTGAAGTCATTATGTTGAGGCTAAGTTTTGTTTTATGGATATATAGTGATTGTAGAGTTGTGAGTTCTATTGGATTAGAATAAGCTATGATAGAGAAGTCTTTCCTGCTAATTGGATGGTTGTTTTGCTTTGTATAAAGACTGAGCACTGAATGTGCAGGTTTTGCTAGTGGTACACCTGTTCTGCTTGATATACCTAAATGTTGGTCAACACGGGCTTTGAAATGCTGTCCAGTGCTGCCGATGTACAGAGCTGAGCAGCTCGTGCAAGAAAAAGCGTAAACAACACTGGACCAAAGATTTTTGGGAGGTTTATCCTTGTATTTAAAATAGGATCCTAAGGTAAATGTATTTTTGTAAGAGAATCTAAAGTTTAAGTGCGGCTAGGCCTCGGAGAGGAAAGCTTTCAAGGAATTGACTATCGACAGTGGTTTTGCTGTAGTAGGGGAGGGAGTGGAAAAAGTTTAACTTACGAACGGTAGGTTTAGTTATACCGGTATCGAATGTTTGTTAAGAAATAGTTTGCAGTAGTAATCTAGAAGGTGGTGTGGGTAGCCGTTATTCTTGAAAAAAGTTTGGAGAAAATCTATTTCATTGGAGAATGCTAGATGCGAGGAGGATAATTGATATGGCCTAAACAGTAGAATTTTTATAGCATTTATTTTAAATTGATCGTAGGAGTGACTAAAGACGTCAGTTCCAAGTCCTGAAAATGTCGGCGTCGTCTAAACTATTGTGTTTTGTATTGAGTCATGTGTCAAGGGTATCTAAAAAGCAATAGAGTCGTCTGATTGATATTCGGCAGTCAATATTATGTTGGGATGCTTACTATTTAAAGATTGTAGAAATATGTCTGAATCACTGGGTCTCTGAAAATAAGGAAAGTGTCATCTGCATACATAGCGTTTATAGTGGATGAGTTTGAAACTACTCGGGCAATCATTTAGCCATATTGATTCGTAGGGGCAGAAAATATGTTGGCTAAGGTGGGGGCAAGCGGGGAGCCCATGGCAACTCAGTCGATTTGTTTATATAACCTGTTATATATACATAAAAAAAGAATCTCTGATGGCCAAACTAAGGAAGTTTCTGATTGTAGGATGGTCCATACTGTGGAACAGGTCATTGTTATCAAAAATTTTTATTGCATATAATGTCTATGGTTTCGTCAATGGGTACATTAGTAAACAGAGAAGTGATGTCAAAGCTGGATAGGTAAGCATACCAGGTAAGCCTACCAGGTTACCCCCAAATTTCTTCATTTCCGCTCGTATAGACAATCGCTCCAAACTAGCCAACTGTACAAATCATGGCAGTTCAAGCTCTTTGACCTTGAAATCCCAACCCAGCATAGTAGTATTACAATTCATGCCAACTCAGCAAACTAATAATTAATTTTCTCGCAAATTAAAACTTCTTTCTCGTTTCTTGATAGCCTCAGTTCAATTAATTTTGTACACCGCTATAATAGGAAATTTTTTTGATGCAATGAAAACTGTCCATAGCAGAAAATTATACACATTAGGCGCATCCTCTAACTTAACTTCTTGCAACCCGGATAACGTCATTTTCAATTATTCCAACTTAACCCTCCAGCTACGCCTAAAATTTTCATTGTAATTTGGTCAAGAGTTTTGCCTGCCTGTATTCAAACCTAATTACTATAGACATTTCATTAGTTTCGAGAACCTAGCAAGTAGACTAAAATCCCCATCACTCAGTCCAAAATTTTCCTTTGCCGCAGTAAAGAACAAAATAAAAAACCTTGCTATAACTTGTACACTTCTCACAGCAATCCGTTCTCCCCTATATTTTCTAAAACTGATCTGTCTCTTTTATCCACAGCTGGGACTACCGAATGCAATTCAGTATTTCGGTAGTACCGGCGGTATTTTCATCTACCGAATTACCGAATCTTTTTTGAATCTTCCACCGATACCGAATGGATATATCGAATGACTTTTTCGGTACTTTTGAATTTCCCAGACCGATAAAAGAAGCTTCTTAGCCCTATAAGACCCGTCGTCTTTCCTGGAAGACCTTAGGAAAATCCTATCGATTTTTGTTCTGTTCAGCTATTTCACGCTGTATTACACTCCATTGAAGAGAAGAGATGCTGCGCTGTGAGAATTGGGCGTAGTGTGTCATTATGTTTTGCTCACTCAAGTGTCACGTCCTTCCAAACTCAGTGCGGCGTTAACTGCCAGTGAGTGACCATACACTTCGCATATCATATTTCTGTTGATTTCTTTGCTAATCGTGAATATAGAGGGCCAATAATTCATGCACGTGTAAAAACGTTTCAGCACTCCTTTGAAGAAAACTTATAATAAAAAATATTGTTTTATAAAGTGATACGAGTAAATTACCTAGTGTCGTTCGTGTACCGTAATACAGTGGGCTGTTTCGTTAAAACTTTCATATAAACAATAGATCCACCAAGATTCTATACTACCTCGCCCACATGCCTCATTGTAGGAGTTGTTGCTAAAGAAACAGCTAGGTGCTGATGATGATGATGTTGAAGATGCTTCTATTACAATTGAACTAGATGAGTCTGTTATGAAGTTCATTTATCTTGATTTATTAATTCATTATTTGACATAAATAAGCATGAGCAATGCATTAGCCCATTTTCTGAGGATTCTGGAACATTCTTGCAGATTTATTCTGTTGAAGCTAATGTTACCTCTTCTTGCAGAAGAATTTTACTCTCTAAGCTTCAATATTGTCTTTACCATTGTTTGCACATTTCAAATATTATAAAGTTTATTTATGAATTATCATTACATATAGCTAACTAAAAGCGATGCATCAGCGCGTTTCTGATGAGTTCTGGAACATTATTGCAGATTGCATCACCCTAATACTTACCGGTTTCTATATAAAGAGTTTTTTGAAATCTACATGCCCGGTGGGCATGTTTTCTCTGTTTTATAAGCTGCTTGGTGACGTTCGTGCTCCTAAGCTAGCAGTGATCTTTCGGCGCCTGATACGGTTAGGAAGTTTCCCTGGTGTTGGCATACTGGGAATATTACTCCCATTCTTGAGGGTCCTGTGTCGCCCATGTCGCCAACTACCGGCCCATTACGCTGACGCTCATTTTACTGAAAGTGTTCAAAAAATTGGTCGCTTGAACGTTTTGTCGTTTTACTGAGGTTATGGGTTTGCTGGTCAGTTTGCGTATAGAACTGGTTTGGGTTGTTGTGGGGCCTTGTTGTCGGTGCCACACCATTTACAGTCTGCGCTGGATTATCGATCTGAGGCACGCCTTTTACAGTTGGACTTTAGCTCGGCGTTTGACAGGGCCAACCACAGGGGTCTATTATACGAGCTGGAGTCGGTTGGTGTGGGTGGTAGGGCTCTGCCAATCATTGGTGATATTAATTGTGAGCGACGGTAGAGTGTGTCGGTCGACGGCGTTTTGAGAACCTCACTCACGGTGGAGTCTGACGTTTCTCAGAGTAGCGTGCTTGGCCCGCTGTTGTTTGTTCTATATACTAGTGAATGTTCTCTTCGCTGGAAAACACGATGATGAACTATACCGATGATTCCACTTAGAGAGCAGTGATACTTGCTCCCCGTATGCGTAACGCTATCGCCCAGTCTCTGCATAGGAATATGACACTCATTAGTGCATAGTGCATACCGCCCATACCGCCCCGCAAAGTGGGATGCGGGCGCAACAGAGACAACACCTTGACAGTACTTGCTGTTGTCTCTCTCTTGTACCCACATCCCACTTTGTGTGGCGGTATAGTCCCGGCAGGGAGTGCGGCAGCTGATCTTTTTAAGCTTGAAGAGGGACACTCGGCTGACATTCAGTTCGACAGTTACGTGGCTCACCGGCACTTCCTGCCCGATTAGGCTGACCGCCCGAGTCTTTCTTCAATGTGAGGCTCCTTCCGACCCATTGTGATGTCGTGATGGCTTTTAGTATAGTGGCAAAATGAGTGAAAAAGTAGGAAAGTAGAGGCCAGTGGGCCAGTGCAGCATACGTGTACTCTACTCGAACTCTGATAGATCACACGACTGACTGTGTAGCGGGGATTTGTGTGTGGTGCTAGGGTGAAGCACCACACGTCATACCACCCTCCTCTCTCCTCTCATATGGCGGGGAATGTGAAAACAAAGATACCCGTGAATTATGCGATAACTTTATTTTTGCGGCACAGGGATAAACTTTGTTTTTGAGGCCATTGTACTGTTATGCCGCTTATAGATTATTTACAACTATAGTGGACCCTTGCGTGTAAAATTCACGCAATAATCGATATGGTTGCTCGCTTCTCTGATTTGCCGTTGCCACATTTTCCCGCTCACGCTTATTAGCGGCTCTTATTCCCTTCTGTAGCCTTTCTGCTTCAAGTCTCTCTTGTCACTGTGTCGCATTGGCGCTTCATCTCTCCTTATTGATAGCACGTCTTCATTCTTGAGACTGTAGTACTCTCGTTCTTCTTTTACGTTCCCTATCCTCTTTGTTAATGAAACTTGCGTCTTGTAAAGTAAAATCTTTAGTAAAACACTGCAATAAACATAAATGCTACTCCAGTCAGCTTATATGCAATGTGAGCAGGGTTGGCAAAAACAGTTTTTTTTTTGTTAATTTGTTTTTTAATATTTTGTTGTTTTTCCCGACTTCTAATCATTTTATCCAATATTTAAAGTTTTTTTTTTGCTGTGTACACACATGTAACTAGCAAATCGTCAACAATCTTAGTCATTTCATTCCAACTGCCTATTGTAGAAGAATGTTTTTAAGAAAAAGGGGTTACGAAAAAGCAGTTAGCTGAGTACCTATATTCGCTATGGCATACATTTAATGTGCATACTGCACATATGCTAAGATTTATATTTGAAATATAAAATCCTTTAAAAAACTTGAAAACACTTCAAATTATAAATACAACTTGACACAAATAGCAAGCTATTAGCTGAGTGATAACAGAGTAAGGAACTAAAGAAAGTGAAATATTTATGATATCCTTTGGAAAATTTAGACACTTCAAAATACAAAGACATGTCGATAGAAATGGCTAGATACTAGTTAATTATAAGCAGAGTAATGAACTGAAGAAAGTGAAATAGCTATGTGCCTACATCCTTCTCAGGAGCTCACTAGCTATCTAATATCAACTATAACTACTACTTTTTATTTTCAGTTGTTGCTAGCTTACCTGTATATCATAAGACATGCATCTCTAAAATGAAATAACGTAAAATTCATTAAGTTCTAGGTTTTTCATAAACATAAGCAATAGTTGACCCTACTGTCTTAAGAGTCAAACGGATTCCTAAATAGAAACACATTGACTCATCCTTTCAGTTGTGTGACTAAAATTTGATACTTTCTAGAAGGAAAACCGTTTATTTTGCAATGTTTATGAATAAAAAAACAAAAAGTTGAATAAAAATCAAATAAATAAAAAAACATTGTTTATTTGGTTGGTTTAAACCATGTTTTTTTATTTGGTTTAAACCAGCCCACCCTGAATGTGAGTGCACCGTATCCATTATACTGTCTTCCATACTTAACTATCTGCTTCATTGAAGTGCTGAAATTTCGACCTCTGAAGCGAAATCTGCTCTCTCAGAGAAACTAAGCTAGAAAAAATAGTTGTTTACTGCCCGTGAAATAATTGTCTTCTGCCCGTCGTGAGTGCTCCGTTGATTATCTGCCGATTTATACGTTGTGACCTGAGAGAAAAATGTCTTAGAATCGGATTCCAGAAGCTGCATACACATTATCATCCAAAGTTTCAGAAACTCAATTTCTATCATGAGGCTCAAAATATCTCTTCTGTAGTTGTGATACATATGTGATTATACTTATAGTTAAATATACATATATATTTGTAAGTAGCTAATTATATTTCTGCATAAAAATATTAAATTTGCTAACTAGATTAGACCCGTTTTGTATGTGCGTTTTCTTCTCGTTTCAGAGTCTTTCTCAGGCTGACTGTGGAAAGAAAACCAATATAGGACAACCAAATCAATTTTCAGCCTGAAGGTTACATGGGCTCGATCCCGAAGCTTCCTTAACTTTGACCTAACAACATCAACACATATATATATAGCTAAATTGAACAACTTTTCTCCAGTTCGATTCTAGATCGCTGGAGCGAATTGAATGACAGCGAACTCAGTCGAGTTTCCCTCACTTTCTCATCATAACATTTGTTTTTGCGGTGGCAGCTGAAGCTTAAATTTAATTGTTAATTAGTATATTGCATGGCAGGGGAAGCATAAAAGTTGCCCTTTGTTCATCCGCTGCTTGTGCATCAAAGTCTGGAATTAATATAAAACTTGAAAAAAATCGTATCCTTTACTTTCTTGCTAGTAATTGGCAGCGTTCAATAATGAATCACTGCTATTGTTTGCGGTAGCAAACGGAACAATATTGAGCAGGTATAATTAGTGCACTCAATTAAACATAAAAAAGCAGTGTTTATTCAATGTTAATTTCGCCTTTAGGAGCTTAGCTTGGGCCAGGACTTCCAACTACAGGCCCAGTGGCCACAAGTGGCCCACCGGTTGAGGGGGTATTTTTTGTAGTATGAATTTGCATGTCGAAAGTGTACTGCCAGCTCTGCATGTTCATGACCGTGGTCGCGAAAAGGGTATGTCTACAATGCGTATTGCCACCACTGGGGAAGTGTCAAGAATGAGAAACCATTCCTTGCGTCGGAATCCAGTTTCTAGTCATTCTAATTACAACTTTCTGAAGGATTCTGGGTAGATTCCTTCAGTGTTAAAGCTGCTGTGTCTTTGTTGTCGTCAGTCTTGATGCTACAGAGAATTTCTGGTATATCCTGGCAATGTCGCCACCTTCTCCGGACGCAATGAATGGCTCGTCTAGACACCTTCTCTTGGTGAATCCGTAGAAAGAAACTTCCTCCGTGCTGAGCTTTGCACGTTTCATTTCATTCGGTTTATATAAATGAAAAGAGAGTGCTATAATCAGCATCCTCGATACTGAGAGTAGTGGAGTCTTCGCCTTCATTATTCAGGCAGTGAGACCTGCGTTGATGGTGTACAGTACCTTCTGCCTCCTGACCCGTTACCGCCACTTCGTCAATGCAAGCTCCTACACTTTCTCTACGTTGCACTGGTGTATTGTGTGTTCGATTAGAATTCTCAATCCGTGAAGCTTTCCTCCATGGCAGTTACTGTCTTGGAGTATTTCTGGATATCTCTAGGGCATTCAATACGGTTTGGCATGGGGGTTTACTACTCAAACTCAAAAATATGGGTCTTGCAGGGAATTTACCTTCTTAAGTTGAAGGATTCCTAAAAACTGGATCAGAGTTCGAACAAATCGCCAGTTGTCAAACTCTTATCCTATCTATGATGGAGTCCACAAGGATCAGTGATAAGTCCAACACTTTTCTCTATCATGATTAATGATCTATTTCAAGATTTGCGACCTGATGTCCAGCACTCACTTTATGCAGATGATGGTGAAGTTTGGATCACCCATCAGTCTCTAACCACTGCAACCACTTATATTCAATAAGCGCTACAATAAATTGAAGACTGGTCCTATCAATGGGGCCTGTCTTTCTCAGCTCAAAAGTCCACAGCTATTCTCTTCCCTTTCAAGCACCCCCGGAACCTAAACTTATTCTTTGTGGTATCCCGTTAACCTTTGCTTCCTCAGTAAGATTCCTTGGTATCACCTTTGATCGACACCTTACCTGGGCTCCTTATATCACGGAACTTGTCGGAACTTGTTAATCGGTGCCAAGCTGACCTTAGACTACTTGCAGTCATAGCTGCTCGCAAATAGGGTGCTGACTACATCACAATGCACCACCTATACCTGCAAATAATACGGCCCAAATTAAAATATGGCGGTATGCTATTCCAAACTGCTGCATCAACCTCAGTCGGTTAGACCGCATACAACTTGCTGCCTCCCGGATCATGTTAGGAGCTTTACGATGTACTCCCTCTTTCAAAGTTGAGGCAGAGGCTGATTTTCTCCCCCTACACTATAGATGGCAACAATTGATGTCATCATACTGCTGCAGAGCTTCATCAATTCCTAATCATCCTGTCCGATCCTCATTACTATAAGAATCACCCCTTGCTCAGCTTAAACAGGGAGGGCATGTACTACCATTCTCAGTCCGAGCAAAACTGGAACTGCTGCAACTTAATATATCTGTAAACTCTATTGCTACGATGTCAATGACTGCGCGATACTCCTTAAATTCACTACCTATTCACTCAAACCTCGTACTCTTAGAACAGCATGGACGATGCTGGCTGGCAGAAACTATTCTTTGACCTTTACTCCAATTAAGTACCCAGCATATAAAGCAATATTCACAAATTAAAATTATTTCCTCTAAAGGTTCTTATTAAGAAGAGAATGGCAAGGGTAAAAACTTTCAGAGAAAGCATGACTGATATTTAAAAGAATCTGAAGTTCGCAACTATAAAAATGAACGTTTCAGCCTTCAAGGCCATTATCAAAATCTGAAAATAGTAAAATGAAAAACAATTCCGCAAAAAAATTCCATCTGTGGTTACTCTGTACTATTATCGAAAAGATCTAAAAAAAAACTATGTACGGCATACTGCCTATAGAAGTAAAATCTACCGAGAAGCTATGCATTAACGAGTTGTATTGGATAAGCGGATTGCATATCATTGAGAGGTGGCTTGCGACTGTAAATAAAAAGAGATACTAAAACGCGTAGATCGCATGGGGTAGCAGCTGTCCCTAACACATTAAATCGTCTAAGCGCACGAGAACTTTGCACTGCTCGGCATGGGATCTAATGGCAGACTGAGGGGGGTTGCATAGGATATGGCCCGTACGATAACTCCTGCCGGCATGCTCAGCCGCAC
>LQNS02277221.1:1728363-1754179 GCA_001587735.2 Parhyale hawaiensis | reverse complement strand
GGTGGTGGCCCTGAGCCTACCCGTTCTCCACCGCCGTCACGACCATGGTGGAGTATGAGCTGGGCGAGACGGGGCGAGCGCTGGTGGTTGTCGGAGGCGTGGCTGTAGTGGTTGTGGTGGCCGTCGTGGTTGTTTGCGCTGTGGCCCAACCATGTCTGCTCAACTCTCTGCTCAGAAAAGGTAAGGTTTGTCGCTCAGTTACTTATATCATAAAACAGTAAATGGCTGGTGCAAGTGTTTAACAGCGTTTATACATATGTTTGTAATTTATACGCCTTTCATTCGATTGTGGAGGTAATATGTAATATCTTGGTATGATAGGTACTGGAAATGGCTGTCATGTTGACGTTCTACAGCGTTTCTCGAATCAACCTACAACACTTGCTCTTTGCATGAATAAGTGCCCTCCAGTAAGGAACTGTGGTCTACAATTGCATGTGCCGCTTACTTTGCGCTTTTTATTTCATTCTCAGAGAAGGAAAGATTGCCAACTTTAATTATTTTTTCTACTAAAACAGCGCGCGTTAAAGGTAAGTGATGATTGAAATTTGAGCAGCATAAAATGAGGACAATTCATCAGCTCCGAGCTATTTCTTACTAGAGTTTCCGCGCATACGATTTAGCAGAAGGTCTTTGTAGCAGTTTAAAGTTAACGCTGAGCAAAGGCCAAAACATTTGTCAAGCTGTACCAACGTTGCCTCATGACCTCCATCAAGAGGCAGCTGCAACACATGAGAAATGTGAAGCAGAGCAGCACAAGTTCCCAAGCCCTTACGAAAACCATACTGTGTTGGGGGAAGGACACCCTGCTTTTCAAGAAAACAACCCAATCTCGACGCAACCAACCTCTCATAAACTTTAGACAAAACGGGTGTGATCGAGATGGGTCTATAATCAGAGGTACGGGATGAAACCGAGCCCTTCGGAACAGGCGTCACATGGGCAACACGCCAGCNCACGGAACAGCTCACACCATGTACAGCGCTCTTCAAGGTGGACCACCACTTATGTGGGCTAACAGACGAGGCTAACAACTCCCTGGACCTCAAATTGCGCTCCCTCCCAGCTTCCTCATAAGTAGCACCAGCCCGACGCCGCTGTTCCCAGAATTGCTGAAAGTCAACATCAGACCGGCTAGTACGCCAACGGGCATATGCCTCCCGCTTTAACTGGTGCGCTCTTCTACAGGCATCATCCAACCAGGGCTCATCGCCCGTCCTAACCGTTATGAAGCGGGAAGGGACATAAGCGCGCACCATGTCAGAGAGAAGCCGATCCAAAGTATACCCAGGATCAGTAGACTCCCTCACAACACCCCAAGGTAGCGCAAGGATGGCACCAGAGACAGCATCCCAATTCACACTGGACTTCAAACATATTACTACTGTATGAGCTTTTCTCAAGGAACCAGACAATTATAAAAAATGACGCTCATAACTGGACGCGTTAAAAGCAGCAAGTGAAGAAAAACGTCCAACACTGGTCAATAAGAAGGTTTGTTTTCCACCATGATAAAGCAAGCCCACACATTTCTTTGAAAACCAGATAAAAATTGCAGCAGCTAGGCTGGGATACGTTACACCACCCTCCATATTCATCAGATACTACTCTTTCGGATTTCCATTTATTCAGGTATTATCAGAATAGTCTTAATGATAAAAATCAATTCCTTGCATAATTCAAAACTTGAAACGATAATTTCAAGGATTCTTTGCCATGAAACCTCCGTCATTCTAAGAAGAGGGTATTAATTATTTCTCAAATTAGAGGAAAGATGGAGACGCACTGTGCAACAAAATGGTTCAAATTTAGTTGATTAAAAATGTAAATGCTTATATATCTTGACCTTTTTCTTTCCTTTAATTAAAGATTCGGCATGAATTTTTTGGCACAATTCAATAGCTCGGAGCTATTTGTTATTAGAGTTTTCGCTCATACTTTTTAGCAGAAGGTCTTTACAGCAGTTTAAAGTTAACGCTGAGCAAAGGCCAAAACATTTGTAGTGAAACCAGATTTCGATCCTGAAGGTTCAACTAACTGCTGGTATCCAGGATACAGTAAGCACTGAGAATTTCCGGTGAATTCCTTAAATTGAGCTATATTTTCTTGGTGCTACTTGTTACCAAACATTTCAAAACTGTTATTCGGCTTTTACTTACAGAAGGGAGATATTGCTCTCGCAAAATCATGACGGCCCAACCTTCGTTACTTGAATGGAAGATCAAGTTTGAAGATACGAGCAGAATTTTTTCAACAAAATCCCTGCCGCGAGCACGAACAATAAAAAAAATCATTTCGAAATTGTTGTCGTCACTTCTACCGGCTTTGAACTCTAGTTCTAGTATAATTGCACGTGTCGAGGAATTTTGTCCATCGAGGCTTGTTATTCTCTCTGTTAGCAACACAACTCAAAACGCTGTAAATGGATCTTGGTGAAATTTTCCGGAAATGTGAGGGATGCCACCAAGAATGAATCGTTCAATTTTTTGCTATGATCCGTCTGTCTGTACGTTTGTCTCCTTGCAAAGCTTTTAGCAACGTAACGCTAAATTTACAGGAACTGTTAGTTTGGTTATCGTCCTTCAGTGTGCTTGTTTGTGTGCCAGTCTCTCATTTTTTCAGCATAACATTACTCGACGGAGTTCTGCGTTCTCGGCATGTAGCTCTAGTTATGTCGTCTGTTCATCGAGAGCCGGAGGAGGAGACAGACTTCTGAAGCGTGCGGAGCCAGGAGCCTGGTTGTACAGCGAACAATGCCGCGTCGTTAATTAGCGGGGTGCTATTGTGCCTCTAAATAATAGCCTGAACTCTTGATCGGTAATCTGCGTCAGATATGGGCTTTCCTATAATTGTGTTATATTAATATTCAAGGAATTGATTAATTAAGCTGCCGTATATTAGGAGGAGTGGGGTGTAGCTATTTCTAGTTGACCTAAGGCGTTTTCCGGATGGTGCTTCTCGTCTGGACTTCATATCACCACTGTGAGGGAATTATACAAACATCTCAGGTGAGGCGCTAGGTGCACTAATATAGTAACATGCAGTACAGAACCATCGCTTTTATTTGATGAAGTTTATGAGTTTACCGCCCTTATTGAATGGTTCCTCCTCGGTGACAAACGAAAGGCCATCGCAAGATGTTACTGCCATTTTATTTGTGTCTTTACCCCAGTGGTTGAGTGGTTAACCTCTCGGGGTTTAGGATGGGCCATAGGGCAATGGGCTAGCTTATAGTCTGACCATTTTATGAAGGTGGTTCGGTGTTGGTCAAGTATCTGTAGAGCGGGGCTAATCCTATGAATATTTCTGAGAAGTCTCTATATGCAGTTAGTGGGCGTGTCTAAGATATGGGCCGAACAAAATCTCATATATACTCGTAGAACTGGCAACGCTATAGAGGAATTTGACCACAAGTGAACTGCCTTCATAAAATGGTCAGACTATAGTTAGACTCACCCATCTTATAGTGTATTATGGGGCGAAGCGTCCCCGCGGAGCCCATAGGTTGCCTTAGCTTTAGCTGGGCGTTCGACTTCATCCCTTTGTGCCTATTTTGCTTCCTTTAATTTTCATACTCTTACTAAAGTTTTCGTCTGCTGTTCTTCTTCATTCCCGACTTGCTGTCCCCTTGCGTGCTACCCCTGTGTAGGGACATCCTCGTACAAGGTATTCACGGTTTTTTTGAGGTAGGTACTCTATAACTGCCTCTAACATGGTGAAGTTTCCCTTGCATTTTTCAAGGAAGCTGTAACCAATCTCCATAATGAATCAGCTGAGTGGCGATCAGCCTTTGTATGCCCAAGCCAGGGAGAAAATCTTGATGCTCGGGAATGAAGTATCAGCAGGTCTGCAAGTCATAGTTCACTGCATCGTAATGCTCGGGATTGAAGCGTCAGCAGTTCTGCAAGTCATAGTTCACTGCAGTCGTAATGCTCGGGATTGAAGCGTCAGCAGTTCTGCAAGTCATCGTTCACTGAAGGGGGCGCTGGCGTAGCGGTGGAAGGGTAAAGTTGTCACAAGCCTTCCGTCTAAGACGCTATAGCCCAGACATGATACGGTTGACTGGAGACGTGCACTTCTCTGGGCCCATGGTGGACTTATCTCCTGCATGAACCAGTCAGTGTATGTGGATCTCCTAGATAAAGAGTGCACACAAGATGACTATTCCTTTCATCCTTGCTCCGACATTCGATTATAATGAGAAGTGATCATCTGTGTCATGGTTTTTCAGTTTTTTTGCATTACTATGCATTCTTCTCTCTCTGGAAACATTGCTGCTGTGGCTAAAGACTCGTATCCATGACCGCTCGAAAGGACCGTTTGGTCACGTTTTCAATAGTACTATTCTCCCGATAATTCATATTTAATAAGGACGGTAGGAAGTTGAACAAACTTAATGTTATCCCACTATACACTAAATCGCAGTTTTGTTCATTGTGTGCTTGCTTGTCTCTCCGTCCCTATATGAAGGATTAGATTGGAGATTATTCATCTTTTGGAAAGTAAGAGAACCATTGTGCCATTTTTTTGTAATCTAGAGACTTGCCGCGTCTACGTGGTAGAAAAGATGCTATTATACAGTGTACTTCCACTGCAAATAGATAGTTTTATGACTTTAAATTGCAAAAATTGAGTAGATCAATGAAGAAAAAGCGAAAAATATTCCTGAGCCCGAAACCAAGCAGAACAGCGAAAGAGACAGAGTTCCACTGAAGTACAGTAATGATTTACTGCCGTCATTTGATGAAGGCCCGGGTCACTAGTCCACTAATCGCGTATAATAAAACGCAGTTTGTTGACAGATTACTTGTATGTTCGCTTGCTGGCTTTGTCCGTCCCTCCGTCACGATACAAAGGATTTAGAAAGGAGTCCGATTCATCACCTGAATCACCAGACGAGGAAGCAGAAAAATTCGAGTCCTAAATTTCTATATCACTTGCATTTGGCAATGAGCTGGAACAGCTGCTTTTTCTGAAGCCAGCTTCGCTGAGAGAAAAGCAGCGGCAAATGAGAAGGCAGTCGGAAAGTTATACTGTACGAATTGCGGAGTGTATATTTGATCTCTTCCATAAATACCGGGACATCAGTGTAGTTGCAGCAACAGATTTGAATATTGCCGATACTAAATATATAATGCATTGAAGAATGGATAGACCAGATTTTTCTTCGGAAACCTAATTTACATAAACAGATTTATAAATTGTGATCCCTCCTTGCTCCATACTTTAGCCATGTCGAGGTCTGGTCAGCATGCGTGGCTAATTTTTCATCTATTTTCTATGTTTCTTTAATTCGGATGAAGTGCCTGCATAAATGTAACGTATGGAAGGCACCTGATGATAAACTGTTTTATTTCAGATGTTTGGCAATTTTTGTGGAGATAAGTTGGAAAACATCCTGACCATAGACAGCATAAGCGAGGGTTTCATGTACAAAATTTGAGTCACAAATACCGAAATCATAAGTCATTTTAGTGTGGCCTCTGAACGGCAACACTACGTGAGATTTCCAACATCACAGGCACTCCATTTACCAACTAAAAGCCCTCAGGAGTATATACTGACAGGCCCTTTCCCTGTTCCAATATAAATGGGCCTCACGAACCTTATGGCTGTCCCGAGTGCCTTCTCCACAGGGAATGTTACAGCTGGCCGCAGTTCCTGCTGACGAGGTTTGTTTTGTAAAGTTAGACAGGTTCTCTATTTTCCCCTTTCTGTCCCGTGAGGTGGGCTGTCGATCGAGATAGCCGACCTAGTACGCGGGACACCTAGAGTCTCTCTCGTGTGGAAGGCTACGAAAGGGGGCGGTCCAATCCGGTGTCTTTTTCTATTATTTGCGCCTTTTTCCTGCTAGTAGTAGCGCACTGAACCGACTTATACTATATGGCAGAAGAGAGCCGATGTTGAGATAGCATATTCCTACTCGAGCCTCCTGGCCAAATTGCATCACTGAGCGGATCGCCCCTTGGCAGAAACGGTGGTTATACTCATAATTTAATAATAATTACCACTTAAAGGCTTGCTGTGATGCTTAACTTATTATTAGCGTATACATTACGCTTTGCTACTCTCTTCTAATTTATATGTTATTAACCTTTTCCTACAATTAGCACTAAATGGCTTATATAACTAGAACTATGAAATTTCAGAAGTTTCGGTTAGTTTCCCGTTTCATGTTTCTTTCTTATGTGAGTTACTCGGTGCCCATTGAAAGCTTTGTTAGGCAGATACTCTTTGCGCTGCAGACAATCGATAAAGTCGAGACTCGCTCCATATCGCTTCAAAGAAGCTCTTTCTTGCAGCTTCATCATACCTGGCCCTGTTCCAGATCCTTCCTCGAACATCTATTTCTGCCGCGCCTCGTCGTGCTTTAATGCTGCCTAAAAACTTTTGGGCTTCGGTGCATCGCGGAGGTGCGGTGGTTTTCCCGCAGTAAAATTCTGAGTTGATCCTTCGCAATTGGCACATTTTTGCTCCCGTGTGAAACGTTCTCGTCATTTTTCAGATATTTGCATCAGCTATTGTGGTCAGAATTGAAGCCAGTCCTGAATAATGTCAAAAGCCGATGTGTTATGTTTATTTCACATTTATTATGCAGATTGTGGGCACCTATAACACTTTTTCGTACGTTTACTTTTCCCTACGCAAAGTCTATCAAGACCAGCATTTACAGAAATAATGTGGGAGCTCCGTTAAAAAGTAGTTCCTTTAATACATCTAAGTAAGACTTCCTCGAGATTCGCATGGTATGCAATTTGTTAAGAGAGTGCGTTAGCCTTATAAAATTTTGTTCTGTTTCTAAAATTTAGAAATAAGTCTGGCCATCGAAGCTTGGGCTTGAGCTATGTAGAAACATTATGGCGTATTGTAACTGCAGTAGGCCGAAAGACGAGCCTATGTATCATTCTGGATGACCCACTTGCTTTGTACAGACTGTTCAGTTTATGATATAACACCTGACGCACATCGCCGCCTTCCAGCTATTAAACTTGTCAGTAAGTGAACGAAGGCAGCCTGTATATTGGTCTGCAGCATGTTGAAGGTGATAATGTATTGGTTATTCGTACGTATAGTAGTTAGAATTATGATCTTTATTCAGGATGTCTTACTGACGTGTCTTGTCACCATTAGAATATTCATTAGTTCGGTCTCTTGCAATAAAAAAGTCCTTTATAATCCGCGGCAAGTTTATTTCGCCGCAATCTGCATAGTGCAGTTAGTTTTTCTATTATGATGATATGTATCTTTTGTTTTGCCTTTCTACGTGGACTGAAAAATGGAGTAAATGTTAACAGGACGTCCCTCTCGTAGTTCTCCTCTATACTGCGATGGCCCATAGCTCTTGAGTATATGTTTTCCTCTCATGTCTCAGTCATTTTCGTTTTCTAATCGATTGTTGAGGTTTCGTGCTGCAGACTAAGTGCGTCGCTTTTGTTTCTTTTGCGTTTTTTCATGCAAAAACGTATATTAAAAGTATTATATTTTTTCACTTCATTCTGTTGACATTATACTTTCGATTTCCCCTGGCGCTTTATTTGGAACAGGTAAATCCCAGACCTAACTAGAGCACTCTGAGAGCGCATACCTCCGCCAAGCGAGGCAGCGGTAGGAAAAACTTCAGATTGGCTCCGAAACCATAATTTTCTTTGTATAAACTCCAAAATCTAATCATTTGTGCCTTTTGATGGAAATAACAGCTTGTGCAATTTTCTTAAAGAACAGGTCATAACTTTTTGAGTTATACTGCTAACAAACGTTATGACAAACATGAGTCAAATATACAAACGAACAAACCGATCTGCAACGAAATTTAGTCATTTATGTCTTTCAACATTACTAACAATCCCTATAAATTTCGTAAAGATCCATTCATTATGTTTTGAGTTATTGTTTTAACAAGCATAAGATTTAAAACTGTGACAAACGAACGAACAAACAAACTGATCATTACCAAAATTTGATCATATACTCTTTGTTATATACCTAACAACTCGTGTTAATTTCATCAAAATCTATTCATAACTTTTTGAGTTATGGCATTGAGAAAACTGAGGCAGACAAACAAACAAACGGATGGACATATCTTCACCAAAAGTTAATCATCTGTTCCTCCTAACATACCTAACAATCCCTATAAATTTCATCCAAATCTGTTCATAACTTTTTGAATTATCTTAGTGACAGACAGACAAAAAGACTGACAGACAAACACGACGAAAACATAACCTCCTTGGCGGAGGCAATAATATTTATTACAAGGGACTTCATAAAAAACTCTCGATTCAAAGCTATGTTCAAAATTACTTTCAAGTGCTCTACGATATTGAAGATCCATACTTTATCTTCATTTATTGTGTGCATATAGGATTGTGTGTACGCAACGTGGAATCTCAGTATTTTGCCCTCTGTTATTGCCCTCCGAGCGCCAACGGTCTCATTTCTCCTTAGGGTGCCAATAGCGAACGCTTAGGGGGAACATTCGCACTTAATATTTTTGAACGGCCCTTGGTAGGATACATTTCAGTAATGAGACGACGTGTCATGTAAAATATGTGACAAGTCGGTTTACATTTAGAGGTGACGCAGGTCAATTTAAACCTGTAGATATACTTTAAATTGAAATTTGTAGCTTGTGCGGGTTTCAGTTCACTTGCACAACCTCGAAATATATAATGATTCGTTTAGGATTTTACTTGAGAGTTTGTCTGATGACGGCGAAGTATCCCATCAGGCCAGTTTCAAAATTTAAGTTTTAAATTTTCCCCTAGACGTGACTGGCAGTTTGGCACCCTAGCTTCCACGGACTCGCGGTGACAGCTGCTAAGTACATAAGTATACACATAGGATGTTGAAGCGTACCATAGAAAATCGAAAATTCTGGATGCTTCGGAAAAAATTCAAACAACTACATGAGCAATATACACACTACGCTAAGAATAATTTCATAAAATGTATAATGTCGACAGGATCAAAATATAGTGACGTTTCGGGATTACTCTCCCAATATGAGAACCTACGGTAAAATAGGGGATGTAAAAAGTCTAAAAAATAGTTATTTTTTTCTATGCTCGGAGCAGAGGTGTTTTTTGCAAGAATTGTAAAAGGCTGCTCTAAAACAAACTTGTGTCATATACAAGTATTAATAATTATTGTTAACTCTTAGACTGGAAGCTCCACGAGACTTCGAGTATTAGCATGGCCACCAACACACTGCACAGCCGCCTCCCTGTGCGCCTCGGCTCAGATGGAATAAGAACCATACACAGCAGCAACACTAGATGATTAATATTAAAAAAAATGCTAGTAACTGAAACATGCTGGATCGTAGCCGTAGCTATCGATGACTACATGTAGTGGAAACTCTCCGCATCAAAGTTGGGTCGACTGGCCATAAAAATTCAGGGGACAGGAGCTGTAAGAGCGCTGAAACTACGTGGAGATAAGCGAAGCCTGATAATTCTACCACCAAACGCGCAGTAGGTTAATCAGTCGGGTACAGCAACAAGTCTAACAGCCCCCTCTCCCCCCTCCAAAAAAAAACAGAAGTACAGGAAGTAGTCGTTATAGGCCAGGTATCCGTTTCGGAATTAAGTAGCTTTGAACAAGAAATTGATACTCAGCAAAACCTCACGATGCGTGTTGCAATCAGATTGCAGGTGTCACATTCAGTGCGACTCAAGTTAGGTAACACCGACGACAACCTCAACATGAAGAACATGTCCGATTGGGTGCTAAAATTAAGCCTTCTAGGCATGATTTAATTGTTTGAAACTTTAGACGCAAGCATTGGCTTCCTTATGAGAATCATGTTGCAAGTGTTAGGAGCAATGCGATTACATTGAGCCGGCTAAGAACTCCCTATGGTAATTATTTACCCTTAAGCCCAGTCAAGTTGATACATATGATATATGTTTCTTTATAGATTGGCACGTCCTGAATAAAAAATCACAACCATTTTTTGGGGGGGAAATCAGATATTTGACTTTGAATTGCTATTTTTCCAAGGTACCCAACAGTTTTTTTTCCAAAAGGGGCCACAACAATACTGATACTTATAAAGACTATTTTTTGTGGTAACTAACCTAACCTTACCTAACCTAACCTTACCTTACCAAACTAACCTTATCTAACCTTACCTAGCCTGACCTTACCTAACAATATCTAACCTTACCTAACCTAACCTTACTTTACCAAACCTAACCTTATCTAATCTTACCTAGCCTGACCTTACCCAACAATATCTAACCTTACCTAACATTACGTAACCTCACCTAACCTAAACTAACCTTAGTTACTACCAAAAACCTACTTTAATTAATCAATATTGCTGTTGTCACATTGGGGAAAAAAATTGGGTACCCTTCAGTATTAGATTGGGGAAGAGTAGAACTTCAAAATCAAATATCTCTAAAAGTAAGCATGTCCCCCAAAAAATGGTTGTGATTTTTGAATTCAGGACATCTCAATCTATAAAGAAACGTATACCATATGTATCAACTTGACTGGGCGTAAAGGTAAATAATAGACCTGCCTTTTGCAGACCAAGATTAAGGGCCAATGCCTTTAACTCAGCTGAACGAATCTAATACAGTGCACCTGCCGGAAGTTTCGGATGAGTTAAGCTTAACTTCCGCGCCTAAGCGAACGTATACCCTTATATGAAGGTGTAAAAGCACCTTTGTTTACAAACATGGCCTTTACTTGCGAGCAGTGTGATCAATTGATATACGAAAATGAAGAGTTTATCCCATGGCTGATGTGTGCACGCTCTCATGTAGGTTTTTCACATTTTATCCTAAAAGAAACAGCCGAATTAAAGCTCCGCCAGTGATGTTGAAGTATGAGGTTTCTGCTCATTCAGCTGAGATTGCATAGTATTAATCCCATATTTTCGACTGAAACTGTGTTACACAGGGGTTCATAGCAACACGATCTATTCTACACTCTCGTTACCACGCGTCTCAATGCCTCTATCCATTGCTGTCTGATTACTGACAGAATAAAAGAAAACTAACAGTTTCTTGGAATACTACAATATTTTTATAGATAATAAAATTATTAAATCGTAAAAAAGACTCTTTAAGTTATAATAAATGTTACATATCATTACAGACAGTGTTTAATTTACGTAAACTTAATAAACTGAAGAAGATAAAGTGTACGCGTGGACGTAGTACGCCTTTTGAAAGTTGGCACTGATGCGGCAGGAAAAATTATACTATTCAATACCAATGTCGCTAAATCAAATACCTGTAACTAAAAATTTTGGGGCTAAATCTAAAACTGTATAAAACAAGTCCGGTCTAAAACGAGGACTTCCTGTATCAGTTTGCATGGGGCATACACTTTCAACTACCGTTGCCGCTTCAGTCTCACAAAACTCCGATAAATGCTGCCTTACTTGCAAATTGATATCTCTATCCACGGCATGAGGATGGTCACACAACATGTTCGAAAGGCGTCGCCCAGCACCATAACAACCAGCCTCAAATTACGATGCTATGAGTTTCGGCCGATGAATGGTCAGGACAGACGACAATACCATTAGAAAATGTTAATATGTGTGAAAATAATAATAATAATTTTAAAATAGGAAAGGGTAGCATCCTATTTAAGGAAACTTGTGAAAAAGTGTTTCCTTAACAGCAAAAGAAACGCAGTTCATGACTCACTGTTATATATTCTCTATCATTTAACGCCCGCGGAGTCTTTTGATATTATTTTTCATAGTTTTGCTGACATTACTTTTTAATATTATCAATATGTTATTCATATCTTACTAAAATTAAAACTATAACATTTATGGTATAACAATTCTATTCATAGCTCGTAGCTATCCTCCAAACAATACTTGAGATGACATTTAAATGAAAATTGAAATATGCCGTAGAATCATCCGGTAATGATGCAACAGTATAAGCATATTTAAAACAAAAATTAAAATTAGTGGTATATGTGTCCGTGGAGCGATATGTGTTCCTCTGTTCAGTCAACTTCAGCGCATTTTAAGAATGCCGTTGGAAGAAGGCGCGCGAGTCCGCTCCTCCTGCGCCTCTGCTTGACGTGCAATCCAGAATGTCACATCAGCTTTTTGTTAATATCGACAAGTCCCAATACGCAACTGACCTCAATCCGTTTTTTTACGTAGCATGCAATATGAGGATTGAAATAGCGCCGTACCTTTTATGGTACAGCCGAAAATCTGGCGCGATTTTGAATATAGCACGGTTAGAGTCAACACTTTGACAACGATGTGCCTCAAGTGTGGTAAGCATTGTAATAGGAATTTTGCTAATTTGTTCTTGAAATCTCGGCCCAGGTGTTGAAGGTTTTATTGTTGGAAAATACTGGTAGCACCCAGCTTATTGACTTGGATTTTCCATACGCTTATAACGTCTTCGGGCGGCACCCTGTTTATGTTCAGTTTAGTTCGTTTTATTTCACTTTAAGGGCATCTGTTGTGAAAAATATTATATTATGGGGCCCGCTTAGTCGCTGTTCTGCATTCCCTTAATTTTGTTTTGCGCAAATGAATTTGGCTTTTCCCATCGGCTATGTGCTTCATTTTAGTTGTCGTTAGGGCATATCCGTCGATTCCATTCAGATTAGTCTTCTTTAGTTCATTTAAGTGAATTTTAGTTTATACAACCTAGTTTGTTTCGAGATGGATTCGCTTCAATTCATTTGACTGTCTATAGCCCAAGTACACCTAGCTGCATGGTTTGCTTCATGTTCACCCCAGTTGTCAAATTCAAAATTTACATGATTTAGCCTTTTACTGCTTAAATTCCATACTATTTATCGCTTAAATAACACTATTAGTAACTTCCCCAAACTTGCATACAATGGAGACGAATGACTCGATGCTGAATCCTGTGGAGCCAAATACCAGCGTACCTACCGTTCGATCCCAAGGCTACGCAGTCCAACTGCTCGACCAAGTTCGGACCAACCAAAGGGAAAACAACCCGAGACAGGGAAAAGCCTGGGTTTGTGAGACGGCGGAAGCATGAATAAATTATCGCCTTAATCTATAATTCCAGCGGTCCGTCGAGGTCACAGGTGTGCTCCTCTTTTGAGCATCAGCTAGTGCCCGGTATATTACAGAGCGCCTGACCTAAATACGTCGCGGGATGTTGCTAGTGTGGTGATGGAGTCAGTGAGAGTTAAAATGAAACTCTGATGATGATTCTAACACACACACACACATACGCGCAGGCGGAGTATAGTGGGGCGAAAGTAAGCGTACTCTAGTGCCCTAGTTTTCACTCTCGTTTACAACTCCTCCTCGGATGTGTGAGGGATTGAAAATTGGAGTCAACGATAGAGTTAAGAGTTTGCTTTGAGCTATCGGTGAAGAACTCTTTACGTCTAAAGTTATAAGTGTTTGAATATTATTACGTCACGTTTAGACGTTTTTGTTAACTTTCCGGTCAATCCCGAAATGCCTTGCGTCATTGTCGGTTTCTTGTGCAATTGGTTGGTTGTATTTTCTGTCGAAGTTTCGAGTGTACTTTGAGCGAGCTTTCGTGTTCGTTTAATACGAGTGGCAGCTGAGGCGAATGGACACGAATTAGGGTCAAACAGTTATGTAGCTACACTGCCAAGAAGCACATTTACTTGAAAAATATATTTGCGTGGCGGGTAGGCCTATAGCAGTTTGAATTAGTTCCTCATTAGGTAAATAAACTAAATAAACTAGATACTTTGAAAGCCATAGTTATCGTAAATAATGTGTTTCATAGTAGTTTCTGGTAGGGCAAGTAAGGTTCACCGAGAAATTTACTTAGAGGTCTGCTATACCGCTGGTACTGTACTCCACTCTCGGCAAATGCTCTGCACTGTACGGTGCTTACAGCTTTTAAAATCTGAGGCCACTGATATCCAGGATCTGTTCACCATCCAGGGTTGTGCGAAGCGTCACTGCTGGGCCGCTGGCTTCACATGACATCACCACACCCATGATAATGATGCTCACCAAGATGTTGAGCCTGTTCACGGGTGTAATGGCGGTAGCAAACTATAGGCCGGTAGTGACGTATCGGTTGGATGTTACGTTCGTCCATCCTATGTCATGGAGTCACAGCGCCAGACGGACTTCCTCGGATCGCCCACTTTCCCTAATTTTGTTTGTCGTGCAGTTACTGAATGCTGATACAACTCTTTTTTCTTTTTTTTTTCCGGTTTGCTATGCCGATACTTGGGTACCTCGTTCAATTTGAACAAACTATATGACGGTGTCGGAGCAGAACGTATGGGGGGATGTGGTTGCAGCGACAACGGGCTTCCAGGGTTTCAGACCACCTGAGTGAGTGGCCTATCTCTTCTCCCTTCCTCTTGTTGAAAAGTTCGCTCATCCTATGTTGTGGGACCAGAGGCTGGAGGCTTGGGTGAACGGCTTGCAGTTAGGCCTTTGGGACGTCTTTCCTTCATGCCCGCCCACTTTCTTCATTCTACTCATATACTCGAAACGATGATGCTGTATTCTATTCTTCCTCTTCTTCCCCGATTTGCAGTTCCCACGCACATCGATCCTGCGTGGGAACGCCCTTTTGCACGAGTTCATCGTCTCTATCGCCATACTGTGTGTCCATTGGTTCTTTCTCTGTTAGATCACCGTTGAGGTGAAAGCGGAGGCCTAAACTATCCAATATAATATATCTTTGGATCACAAGTACCGCTGTGTGTGGAGACGCTAAAACAAGCGGTATAATAAGTAGTGCAATTGAGGAATCAGCATAATTCACCCTACGCGAACAGACCTACAGTATGTCTCTGTAGCTCGTGAACATAGTTCCGTTTGGATCCGGGTTCGTGCTTTCTCCTTAGAGAGAGAGCATAGGTTGGGCCTTAGACTATGGGGTTAGGTTATTTATGCTCGCTCATTCTACGTTGCAGCTCGCATGAGGGTTGATCTTATGTAAAAACATCTTCTGCGTGGGTTTCATGTTTGTATTGACATTTTGTGTCCCTTCCTTTGTCCTTTTGATCGTTCCTCACCATACATCAGAAGAAGCTCAACTCGTTAACAAAATAATTTTTTTTAGAATCGTTTCAGTTCGGTAGGAATAATCTAAAACCTGTAGACAGTTATTGTATTCTTGCGGTTTACGCGGGTTAGTTTCTTTATAGGTAGGACTTGTCGCTATACCATTGGATCCACGCTTTGCAGATAGTGCAACAGGTAGTGACGCGATTGCTTAGTAAGTAATTCAGACAAAGTATGTAATATGTAGACACAGGTATGTGCTCTATCTCAACTCAAATCATGCCAACAGTCAGATTGCGGTCACGCAGCTGTACGCATGTTAAGCGGGCAGTATTTTTTTTCCGTGTGGCAACCCTGTTGTGAGTGAGTCATGGTGAACCACGCTTTAGAATGTTGCTGGAAAACAGTGTTTCGTCTGTTGCATGTATCTAAAAGGTATTTACAATAGAACTAGCTGATACAACAACAACAACAACAACAACAACAACAACAACTATACAACACGGTGGCACACGCACTGATCAAGTACCGTACTTTGGATTAAAAAAGAGTGCTGTAACTAAAGTCATTTGGCTTTCGAGATCCTGTTCTCTGTACAATAGTAGTTAATTATTCACCCTATTGCTGACGCTTTCTTTTTCTCTGAAGCCAAACATGCTCGTTATTTTAGGATTTCGGTTTCATAAATCAGAGTTTCTTTCTGTGTTCCAATTAAGCGGCATGCGGTGAACTAACATGAATTTTATAGTTCGAGACTGATATTTGCATTCCAAGCAACCTTGAAAACGTTTTTTTTTCCAGAAATAAATTGAGTTTTCCCTAAAACATAAAGATAGCTTTGTCAGGCCCGATTGCTGAATAATAAGTGTCTCTAGAAATTCAAGATACGCGTTTTTCCACCGAAAATCCGAAAGTCAAAGGCTGCTATTCAAGAGAGTACTCGTGAATTGCTTATCATTGGGTCCGGCTGGGCCCGAGGTTGTGCAAAGTAGCTCATGTTTTCGTCGTGTCAGTAACTAAGTAGTTTGGCTGTTCAGTGCGACATAAAATGAGAGGCGCTCAATGAACAGCCAAAGGTACTTGAATGTCTTTTTTTGTAAGCTTTGAATAGAATCTCTTTTGTTTGGAATGCTTATGCGTGATATGTGGGACACTTGCCAAGAAGATGAATCTAGAGCTTTTTGTTGCTAAGATTATGATCTATCGATACGTATATTTAGTAGTACCTAACATTCAGTCTATATTACCAAGTGTCGACATTTGTATATTACTTAGTATCATGCTTCACTTTCAAAACTTTCCAGCATGGCAGTATCACAGCCAACTTTTGTCCTTCATTGGAAGATTCAAGGAATGAATTGCTTGTAAATCGTTTTCGAACGTGTCTAAATATTCGCATGATGGCTTATTGAATGCTGCAGGACGCAGCATAGATCTGATCCGTGTTATAAGTGCTGTCAAAGGAAGTTGTTCATTCCTGCTATGGTTGAAAATTGTTCGTAATAGAAATCATCAGTTACAGTTCGTAGTTGTTCTTCCTAGGGCCAATACTATCGACATCAGTAGCCTAGCTATTTGGCATCGGCCAAAAACAAAAAGGTTACCATTGATGCTGTAAGTTTAAATTTGCTAATGCATCGTTTTTCCCGAGCTCAAAAAAAAAATCAATTGTTTATTTAGCTTATTACCAAAGAATATATACAAGAAGGCAGCAACATTTTAAATAATTATATAACTTCTATACTTTTGTGCTTTCTTTGCTTGTTATACATACCTTCAATACGCATGGCAAAGCCGAATTCAGTAAAGCTCAATAGGCTTGACTAGCTTAAAACTTCAGACATGTGCGTTGGTTTCCCCCGTCAGTTCCAACTTTCAGCATTTTCCTCAATCAACAAGTTTTAAGGCTCCTAAAATCTCCACGCTGTGGGTAAGACTAAGCTTCTAGTTTTTATCTGTCCCAAGCGTAATCGGGCAGCTTCTGACTCCTGCAACTCGATCCACAGTTGTGAAACCAGCGCATCTGTTTAAAGTTAATGACACGTTAAGCTTGCTAAACTTTATCGCCCTCACCGAGCCAATCCTTGACCCCCCAAGTGTTCTTTTCCTTTCCTTCTTTTTATATGCTATAGTGTAGCCGGCCGCATATGGAACAACGTGGTGTCTCTAGCATGAGTTTATGTTTCCGCATCTGCATGAGTCAGGCTCGAGCAAGCAACACCGTGCGATCAAAGTTATGTTCTATCCGAGCGATGATGTAAGCCCTAGCAGGTTGTGCATGTCTGTATATAATTTAGTTTATATACCTTAAGAACATTTTGAAGATATGTAACTGCGTTATTGAGAAAGAACAATATCTCAGGCGTTCAAAATTGTACGCACTGATATAGTTAATTCCATTAACATCTATCGGTATCGGTGATGTGTCGGTGATCACAAGGTGTTGGTGTTTCGGCCAAAGCTAGTTATCAGTGTCGACCTTAGCATATATTTTCTTCGCCCCGGAGGCTATTTTTGTCTAGTTTGTCTCTTTGTTCGTCTCTCTTTGTCAGCAAGATGACTTAAAAGTTAGAGACTGATAATTACGATTTTTATAGGGATTGTTTGGTATGTTAGGAGGAAGAACAGATGATTAACTTTTGGTGAAGATTCATTCAACTGCTTGTGTGTTTGTCTGCCTCTTTTTTTCTCGGTACCGTAACTCAAAAAAGATATGGGCCGATTTACAGTATATGAAATTTGCAGGAATTGTTGGGATTGTTAGTTACTAAGAGCAAAAGACCAAATTATTTGTGTTGATTTGTTTGTTGGTTCTTATATTTGTTTTATGTTTGTCAGTAACACAGTCAAAAAGTTACGAATGGATCTCTATGAAATTTACAGACTTTATTAGAAATGTTAAAAGGCACAAAATGACCAACTTTTTGTGATGGTCGGTTCGTCAGTTTGTATGTTTGATAATGTTCGTCAAATTATTTGTCAGAACATAAGTCAAAAAGTTGCGGACAGCTAGGTCTTCAAGAAAATTAAAAAAGCTGTAATTACTGTCAAGCGGCACAGCTAGGTAACCAAATTTTGGTGATGATGAAAAAGAACAAATCCTAATGTCAGCACCAGTTTAACTTTTTCGTTTACATTGCTTGCATGGCGGAGGTATACGCTCTCAGAGTGCTCTAATTACAGTTTTGCTTGGGTCTCCTATGTTGTGGCTGAATGTATGGTTTGTGATAAAAATTGAACCGCTACAGTACGTGCTATATATGTATTGTTCAGTCTCGTGGCAGAGTGAAGGTCCTCGTATAAATTCATCCAAAGCATATCTTTTATGTGGAAAGGCAGAACGATACTTAGCATGGATAGTTTGATAACCGATACGATTAATCAGAGGCTATTAACATTATGGAGTCAACAGAAGATGTTCATTTGATCGTAATGCTTTCGCACTCTTCTGTAACGTTACACTGAACCACTATTCGACTTAAGGCAGGCAGTACCTCAGCGCTTCAGTATTTGGATAGGCCTGGTTATTGTGTCTAGTTGTGTGCTCTAGCGAGGGTGACACACCTGGTTGTTATTGTATCTGTGGGCAGCACATACACGGCTGTGCAGCTGTAGCATAGAGGAGCACAACACTGCAGGGCCTGCTGTATCTTGTTCTAACTCAAGTGATGCACCCATTCCAAATCAATGCAAAGTGTGCCACACTGTCGTGTATTTGTTTGTATATATATGTATGTATGTATTTTTATGCTTCGTGTCACGCTTTTACCAAAATAGATACGTGAAAAATAGGCCCGATTGGATTTTTCAGCGATCATTCGCCTTTCTGATGGAGGTAAGGGGTAAAAGTTGAACCAGGTTTCAGAAGTTGGCCGAAGTGGGATTATTAGCCTATACCCCCAATTGAATGCACTTCTTGTTCTGCCAACATTGAAATTTATACATTAGAAATAGTTACCGCTTCTCATAGAGCTCAAGAGTAGTCTGTATTTACGTTCTAAATACATCGAAAGTACATTTACTTTCAGTTTATGAAATACAAGTTGAGTAGATGATTAACGAAGCCTAATAGAAGCGGTTTTTCAACCGACTCGGCAATTATCTTTCCAGTCAGCTGTCTTCCTTTAATGAAGCAGTTTTCGTTTGAGCTCAAATGTTTCGATGTGCTGAAATTATACCACTGTGTATACAGGATGAATACGCGGTTGGAATTAAATTCAGTGATGCTCATATGCCTGATAATGCAAACTGATGTTTATTACACGTTACCGATAGTAAGCAAGGTCGGAGTGTGCTGCTTAGATCAATAATAATATTGCAATGGTGAGCACTCATGTCATATGTCAATTTGAGATTGCCATTGTGGCATGTCATTTAGAAGCATTTTAGTAACGAAGGTATGAGCAATGAAGAAGGCTCAACACTATTTCCTCGCTGTCACTATTGACAGCGCAGGCACTCTAGTATTTCTTAAACACTAAATATTTTGCAGTGTACATAAGAACATCACATAGGTTGGCCTATTTAATCAAACTTATTATGTTATACTAAACAAAGTCAAGGACTTGCACGAAGGGGAGTTTCTCGACGTGTGTACTGAGACCCCTCGTTAACGGTAATTTCCCAATTCTTGTAAAAAAAATAGTTTTCTATAATCTATATCATCGCATTTCCTGAAAAATTTCAAAATTGCATCGTACACAGTAGGTCAGTGCATGACATGTACAATAGCAATTATACTTGAAGAAATCTAAGAGTAAATGATTGGTCCAGTTGGACTACAAAGTGATTGGCCCCAGTAGTAGAGACTCGTGCAATCAACGAAGCTGTAGGAGACTCACTCTTCTGTTCCACATCTGAGTAAGCTTGCACATATACCATAACTCTAGTTCGATCAGCCTTCGTAGTCTTTGCAGTGTGGTTAAAAGGTATCGAGACTAAATGTTTGGGCATAAGCTACAGAACGTAAGGCAGCCGTGGTTGGTGTCCTTGCTCGGGCAATCCAAGGCACATTCATGATTTTTTCAGTCTTTACTGATGCTGTCCGTCCTGAGTGGTCGGAGATGATGAGCTCGTCAGAAATGACAGAAGAACTTCATCAACGCTCCTGCATCAAAATTTGTGTAATGCTTCTCGATTTCCAACTGCATACGATCCGAATTATGCAATAGAAATTCATGGACCTAATAAAGAGGTACTACGGAGCTGAAAAAGTGGTGCAACTACTCCAAAGTTGACATCCATGAAGACTCAAACACATTCTTGCAGGCCACAGTATATTAAAAAGCCGACTTAGAGGCTCTAGTGCTGCAGGATCGTCGATTCACGATCAAGAAACTTGTAGATGTGGTGGATGCTCGCCAGCAGCTTGCACTTCATAGTTAAAATCGATCTGAGCTCCAGCATAATTTTAGAGTGAAACTCGTAGCGCTGAAGCTAAAGTCGCCTGGACCGCACAACCCAATTAGGAAACCCACATCCATTGGGACGCGCCGCAGGTAGAATACACTATATAATATTAGACAGTTGTTGGTCGCTCCGATCTTGCTTGCTCTCTCGCTCGCTCTTTGGTTGGTCCGTCTCCGTCACGCTATTACAGATATAGATGGGAGACAATTCATCCACTGAAAAACGAGTTGAGATAACATAAAATTTTAGCCTTTGGAGTAACCCTGACAAATATAACTTCTGAAATAGATGGTCAAAAGTGAAAAAAAAACTGTATTTTCTGAAGCTCGCTTCGTTTTCAAAGCTAGCTCGGTACTTTTTGATATGACTATGATGATGTTTCTTCCGAGCACGTTAGATGGAAGGCGATACTTTTGATGGAGGTTTTGATCCTGTTGGGCATAAGCTAGGCTTACTGTATATCGCATATTTTTAGCTGAATTTCTTCGTAGCAGCTCGAGAGGCTCCGTCTTGGTTGAAGTTTTCCTTCCTTTCGAGCATAATCTATTTCGCTTGGGCTTTCTTACGCTGAATCATTTCGCAGCAGTTGAAACTGCACTCTGAACAGACGCCTTTTTACATTCAATTTATATTGCAGCCAAATTTCACCCCTATAGGTTCAACTGGGTTGGCTGGTATCCAGATTACGGTAAGTCCTGTGAATTCTTTTGACTGAACTATATTCCTTAGTGCAACTCAACGTTTGGCCGTACAACTGGTGTTTCATTAATGAAGATCAAGCCTGTGGTGTGAACCGTTTTTGCGGCAAAACCTACATTGAGGACCTGAACAATAAAGAGCTTATTCGCAAAATTATTGTCGTAATTTTTGACGACTGGGTTCTCTAGTGTCCCAGTAGATTGTACGGCTTCAGCCGACCATAGGTTGTCCGGGCTGTTTTGGCATATTGATGGAATACCCGATAGACAACTGCGCACCCAATTCTCTACCTTAAGGCTAATGCTATGCATTCCCGAACGTCGAGACTTCTTTTCCTGGTGTAGGCTCGTACCCTCGCAGTCTCACTAATGAGAAATTTCATCAACCTTAGTACTGAGCTGCTGGGAGCTTGGATGCGGTGCCCATTACTTCGTTGTCGAGGCGTTCTTGCACCTTGCGCATCGCTATCACCTGGGAATCTCCAGACACTGCACAAATTTTCGTGCAGTGACGCTCAAGGATGTTGAGCATTTTATCGAAAACAATAAGCTAAGGACACTCACTTACTCCTCCTGTTTCAGTGATGCTCATCCATCGACTGGCCACGCTTGAGAGTTGAAGAAAATTACGAAGGTGCAGCCACAGTCCACTTATTATAGAAGTTATGTCAGACAATAGAGCCTGCACTTGCAACATAGTGATGTTACACAAAAGTGTATCAGCCAAGAGCGTTACTCCTTTTGCAGCAAAACATCTTGGGTAATCCAAAAACTGAGGCATCTTGGATAATTTCACAATGGCGTCGTGTGTGTAAGAAGTGAAATGTGCGCCGCGATTGTTTATTTAAACCTTTGTAAAATTGTTCAATTCCAGTTTAAGCTTTTCATGTATGCATAATATTATACACTATAACCTGTTGTAATGCAAAGTATTCTTAGTGGATGAAATCGTCTGAATTTGTCTTTTTAAACCTATGCGAATCATTCTAATTCGCGCAAAGCATGCGCTGTAACTTAGGTAAACATTTTCGGATGTTTTCCTCAGTTCTTTTCTTTGCGCTGGAAATCAAGATGCAATAGAATACATCAAATCTGTGGTCCATTATTTTTCATTACTTATGTAATTAAGTGTACGGGTAGTTCCAATTTTAGGTAATAAATGTTTAACAATTGGCTGTAAAGACTTTCTGGTATACTGCAGTACAACGAGCCGTCCCTCGCGGCCTCATTTGTTTGCATCAGCATAGTGACGTGGCAGTCGCCCATTGGCTGAAATTGACGCTAGCCACGGCTGTCGATGATTGACTGAAATTGGCCACCAGGGTGTTCGCTTAGAGCTGACATAACCATATATCTGTAGTAAATGAACTGTGGTGCAGCCCTCAGGGGTATCTTCTGGCGGCCTCTCTCTCTGTCAGAAGATTTATGGGTTTCACTCACCCAGGGGCTGACCCGAGTGCAGTTCCGCAAGGGATGGAACATTCAGTTGCAGTTGCTGCTGGCTACGTTAGTTTGAAGTGTTAGGTTGATTCTGTATATTTCCTCTTCTGTCACGCGATGCGGGCCGTCGAATGGTGGTCAGCGACCCATCCCGTGAGACCCATACCCGCTTCCATGTTTGGGACTAGAGAAGGGGACTCTCTGAACGAGTGTTTCTTGCTTCTGTCGCCTCTTTTTTTTCCTCTTTTTCGTCTATTTAGAGATACTCTACATCTTTTTTCCGCCAGTAGTAGCACAATCGGCGGACTGAGATTCCGGCAGGAGAGCCAAGATAAAACTTTTACATACTCGTGTGACGTAGTAAACTCAGTCTCACTGCTTGGATCACGTCGTACGACGTGGATGCAGTGTTAAATCCTGGAATATAATAATCAGTACTGGATAATAATTCCCATCGGGTTTTCATTTATTTATTACCTCCGCCAGAGGTTATGTTTTTGTCGTGTTTGTCTGTCACAAAGATAAATAAAAAAGTTATAAACAGATTTTTACAAAATTTACTGGAATTGTTAAGCATGGTAACAGTAAAAGTGATAAACATTTGGTGAAAATAGATTCGGTTCTTTGCCTGCCCATTTTTTTTAGTACCATAGCTCAAAAAGTTATTGACAGATTTTAAGAAATTTACATGAGTTGTAGGGTGTATGACGAAGAGTAAATGACCAAATTCTTGTGATGATCTGTTCCTTCGTTTGTTTCATTATCGGATATTACAGGCATTTATCCGATGTTATCGGATACCTTTCACTATTACTCATAGGAAGCCGATAAATGCTTATAAATTTTCGATTGGGTTTTGACTGTGTTTATGCTTGTGAGCACAATAATTCAATGAAAAAGATATGGATCTCTATGAAATTCTCTTGTTTTGTTAGTGTTGTTAAAAAAAAATAAATGATGAAATTTTGGTGGTGATCGGTTGGTTCGTGTGTTTGACTTATGATTGTCAGAATGTTTCGCCGTGAGGCACAAATTATTAGGTTTCGGTGGTGAACGAAGAAAATCGTGGTTTCATAACCAATTTGAAATTTTTGTTACCGTTGCCTTGCTTTGGGGAGGTATGCGCTCTCAGAGTGCTCTAGTTTATAGATATGTTTATTTTTCCCTGTCACGCTCTATGGAAATAAGATAGAAAGAAATTCGAGCGTTGAAGATATTGTTATGGTATCCAAGAAACCGTCTCGGAATCGAGTAAACTTGGGGACAGACATTTACTATATATTATGAACCTGAGCTTGTCTGCACAGCTGTGTTCGAACATATTCAAAGGTGATACCGATAAATGCCATTTGCCTGGGCCATACGTGTAATTTATATTCAATTCTTGAGGCAGACTGCTAAATTTTATGTTGAGAAGCTCCCTGACAAGTAAAATACCACAGAAGACAACGGGAGTTTGCATGAAATACTCATTTTCTGCCGTTATTTACTATAATTACGGCTCGGGCATTTAATAAAAATAATAATAATAACCACGAACGCGTATTGGGCTTATCTGCGAATGTGCTGTTTTTATGAGCGCTTGCATAGATATATATAAATTTCGAACCCCACGTTAATAATCCTCGAACTGTTGCTTCAGTTTCATGCTTCCGGATAACTTAGATCTATTTCGTACCTGCGTCTGTACCACTCATGGCTGAGATCTGCAGCGATACTTCAGTTATACTTTCATCATTTGAGACTCTTTATTCGCTGGCAAAAATTGCGACCAGGATGCTTCTACTGCAGCTTATGTGTTCCAGAAACCCATTTGATTATTGTACAGATACAGCACACCTTGTCTATCTATATCGCGGCCTGCGCCTCCTTCGCCTCGCTTCAATTCGTGCATTATTCTCAGCTTCCGCCGTCTATTTATGATTTGCAGGTCAGCCAACGCGCATAGCGACGCTGTCCTAAATAACGAAGAAATCATCCTGCAGCATCATCAGCCGCTGCAGTTGTACTGTGTAAATGATATCATGGTACTGAAGTTTGTTTCCTTGGCAGACGAGGACAGCGAGAAGGAAGGGAAGGGCGAGCAGCGGCCGCTGGTGCCTGTGCCGCCTGCCCCCCAGCTGCAGCTCCAGACCCCTACGAGCAAACGGTGAGTACCAGTGTCTGTCCAGCGGTGAGTACCAGTGTCTCCAGCGGTGAGTACCAGTGTCTGTCCAGCGGTGAGTACCAGTGTCTATCCACCGGTGAGTACCAGTGTCTGTCCAGCGGTGAGTATTAGTGTCTGTCCAGTGGTGAGTACCAGTGTCTGTCCAGCGGTGAGTACCAGTGTCTGTCCAGCGGTGAGCCTATCCAGCGCCAACTACCTTGTCACTGGTGTTCCAGGCTAAAAAGTGTTCAGAAATGCAAACCGTGTATCTATTGCTTTGCATAGATTGCTGATTCTGTAAAGGTTAACTGAACGAGTTACACCTAGCTGGTGCAGCACCAGATTTCTCCTTACACACCTAGTCGTACTCTTTCAACTGCAACGCTTGAGGGATTAGGCAAGACTGTGTCGGGATGCCTTTCCCTCTGCTTACAAAACTGCATGCATAAGTTGTTGTTGGCGTCATAGCTGGAGAAAATGAGATATTGCCTCCCACTCGCTCGCATTTGCATTCAGACATTTTTGGAAACGACTTCATAAAAGCGTATTGGAACTGAAAGCTTTACACGGTCCATATCCTCCACGACCTCCTTACGTTATGTTCTCGTATTAACTTTAAACTACATATAAGGCTGCGACGTAGATTACTTTATTTTGCAAGTAACCCTATAGAAAACAATGTCTATTGTAAAAAAAAAAAAAAACTTATGCTTTCCGCGTTCTATGTATCAACCTCAAATCTGATACATACTAGTTGGTGCGAAGTAGTGCTCGGATATATGTATACATAAATGTGAAAGCACATAATGTACATAGGCCTATATTGTACTACTTTGGCTAGGTCGTTCTCTTGCAACAATTCATTGTTTGGTATATCTATACGTGAAGTATATTTCTTATTATTTTAGCGCAGCGATCATGAAGTAATTTCGTGTGCCCGATCGATGTTTGCTTTGGAACTAAAGATTTTTTCTCTTCTAAGGTACGAAATATTAACTTATTAATAAACAACTAGCTGGACCCGTGAAACTTTCACGGCTTTGCAAGGCCTTTCATACAGGCTCGTGAAATTTTCATATTTTAGCATGGAGACACCACACTTCTTCTTCAACACCGAGACTCGATGTGTGATAC
>LQNS02277221.1:1704891-1716853 GCA_001587735.2 Parhyale hawaiensis | reverse complement strand
TATATCCTACTAACATAATGGCAATAGCTCATAGAGTGCCGGGGCGTATGTTCCGGTGTCTCTTTGGGAATGGGCCTATTGGTTCGTCTACTGCCGCCTATCTAATCTAATCTATTGAAAGTTCATATGCAGGATGTTTCAGAATGGGAGCGATAAAATTTGATAGTAGGTTGAAATAACCGAAATAGCGCCTCTTTTGCGATATCCCTAATATTTCCAACCTACTTAGTTTCCAAGATATTGAAGTTTCAAAATAGAAACTAAAGTGCTAGTTTTTCTCACTTCTACGAGTCTGAAAACTCTAACTATTAATGAACTAAATAGTGATATATAACTTTTGAATCCCACGTATGGAATTTTTTTTTTAAGGTGAAGGCAATTCACGCCGTTTTTCAAATCAAGATAAGGCTGGTATGAATAGGCCATTAATTATTTTGAAGCGACCAGTGACAATGCTGCACAGCCGCTGCTGGACTGCTGAACTGCTTTCCAAACAAACAGACAGCTGTATGATACATTCAGCAGCTTAAGTCATGTCACTATTTTGCTCCATCGCGAGGGAGTGTGGTATTTTCATATTATTTGAACGTGCAATGTGGGAGAAATATCTTGTTTACGGTACTTTAAACATAGTCAGTGAACTTGACGAGGACAAAGGCTGTCCTAGAAGAGAACAATGGCACTCATATCGCAGCTCCAAAGTCTCTGGGCAGTGCGGGTGATTGACAAGAGAAATTCACAGAGAATATTGAAGAAAATGGTTCAAACAGAGATGGATATCAGTAAAAATTATTAAAATCATAGCAAGAGCAGATATAATCCTAGTCTCCATATGAGAAATAAATGTGTTTTATTTGTTTTGTTTGTTTCTCCTTTCAAACTGAATAAGCGCCAGGAACACGATGATTTCCAGAAACAGAAACGAGTCGACAAAGATCAACTTCTTCTGAACTTCCTGAAGAAGAGCAAGCGAAAACAAGAGACTGTCTATTCTGAGGAAACGCTGTTCTTCGTGAAGGAGAACTTCAATGCTGAAATTAACAAGAGTCCCTAGAAAACAACTTGAAGCCATTCTAGATGGTACGAGAAATTGTTATCGTCGTCAAAAACCTGGCTCCTCCGTGATTTGGACGGCTGTTTCCAAATTGTGTAAATCTCCCCTCATGTTCGTCAATATGAATACGAAAGTGAATTCAGATTCATATATTGATATAATTTTATCCATGCCCTTTTTAAAATGAAGTAACCTTTCAAGAATGATGTTGTTACCTTTCAGCTAGAGAGCGCGCCCTTGCACACGCAGAAAAAAAAAAAAAAACTAGAAGTGCTCCCAAGCCAAGTTTCCCAAAAATGTGGTCTCCATTTCCCCAGACTTAAATCTAGCGGACTTCAGAGTCTGGTCCAAGTTGGAGTCCATGCCTTTGTAATAACTTAGGCCACGGTCGACGATTGCATTTGTTCCGGAAGAAGGTATGGGAAAAAATTCCGAAGAAGCTGCTTAAATCAATAGAAAGTTTCCTGGCAGAACGAGAGCATATTGAAAAGCAGACCCAGACACTTAGTGAGACTATTAGGGATATGTAATACTTCATTATCGTGTGCTACTATCGATAGATTAACAAGTTCTTTAGGTATTTCAGGTACTTGTGCGTAAACTATACGTCATGAAGTTAAGTTAACGTGAGCGTCCTCATACAAGCGTCCAAGCTGCAGCAGCCCTATTGAATGAACAACATTCTTGGCCGCCTCCAAAGCTGTTTTACGATCATTAGCTAGTAAAGATTCTGTTACTGAGCTGCTGTGGAAGATAAATTATGTCCCAAACAAGCATAGCTTGCAGAGGATAAGCTTGCGAAAGCTATTTGCGTACTGGTTCAGAGACAGCGCATTTCCCGGTGAGAGTAATGCCGAGACCACACCATGCACTTGCACGCACATCTTCATGCGAGGATGGGGAGCAAGGAGGTTCTAATAGAGAGGAGCGCACCCTCTCTATTTATCCTGAGGGAGCGTTGCGAGTAAACTTTTCGCTTAAACTAGCTGAGTGGCTTATCCAATCGGAGAGCGGCATTGCCTCACGCAACCTATATAGGAAGGAGTCCTGAGCTCGAATTTTTATAGCCATTAATCATCGACGAATTTCCTAGCGAATGGAAGTATGTAAAGGAAATTTGTATCCTGTATACCATCTGATGATGAAAGTAACAGGGTGAGCACTGGGATATAAATCTTCAGACGATTGTCTTTGTAAAAATATTGATGAACTGCCTGTCTGTATCTTCCTTAATTATATGTGCTGACCACTGCCACTTTAGCCACTTTAAGGACTCCAAACGCCAGCTTCGATCACGTGACAAAGCCATGTGTGTACTCGCCCAGAGAGTGATTGGGCTTGCATCTCCCATTAGGAGCTCTTTGATGGGGAGCTCGCAAGTCAGTCTAATATATATTCAAAGTCGGTAGCATAGATACGGCAGAATGAATGACGTACTAGCTTGCACATCCTCGCAGCAAGTTGTGCGTGCCAATGCATTGTGTGAACCCAGCATAAACGCTGGTAATTTGCGTAGCTATCGCAAATGTTAAATATTCTGTTAACCAATTAATCGTTCAGTTTACCTTCATTATATTCCAGAAATATGATCTTTAATGTGAATATTATCAACCACTACACTATTTTACATAGTTAGGAAATTAGAGCGTTGTCGTACTGATAAAGTATAGCATTATTTTGCCTGTATCTGTCAACCCTTATAGTTTGTTCCTCTCATTCTGAAATATCCTGCAGAGTCTATCACTCCTCCCCGACGTTGGTAACTTTGCACTTATCAATGCACTCACAATCAGAAAGCAATTAAGGCAAGCCTGCCTTTTTGAGGAAGCAGATCGCTTAGCAAGCCTTGTAAGAAAGTTTAGCGCACCACACATAACGGCTAATAGAGGAAATGCTATGGTATGTATCCTGAGGATTTATATTACAAACGGACACTGTTTATATCTGGTCCAATTTCATGGTGTACCACAAATGGTAATGATGACTTGCTACCCATCCTTGTGCTAACGAGAACCGCCCACTCACTGGTGCGATGCTGTTCATCAAAGTTCGCCATATGTGCCTGTCGAGGTTCTTTTGTAGGCTTGTGGTCCGAGTAAGCAGCAGCAGGGGTCTGCTGCACGGTCAAGAAACAGCTGCAAAGCTAAGACGGATATCGTCACAGCTGCACAGGTTCACGGCCATAAATAGAGAGGGTCAGAGGAGGGGACACGTAACGATTCGTGAAATTAGCAACAATGTCATGCAACAACAATGTCATGCAGCAAACACATAAATATAAACAATGTCAGGTTGTGTTTACCTGCTATGTGTCATATATTTGTCATGGTAAGGCGGAAACAGGTGAAAACACGAGTCCGTTCAGACACACCGCCCGCTCAGGCATACACCATCACCCAAACACATAAGTGCAGAAACACAAACGTCCTAAAATTGGTCCAAAACCCAACCTGGCTCAGGCCAACGGCAACGTATGACTAAAAACAATCCGTCCGGACGTACCCCTAATAAGTCAACCCCATGATCCGCGGTCAGATGAAAGCGGAAACACAGACACATGCTGTTCCTCATGCAGCCTCACGCTGCAGAGTGAGGCTGTAACAAGGCTCGATAAGGAACATAAACTGGATTCTGTCCACAGTGCAGTAGAGACCGACGTAATTACATAAGGACGTTCTGAAGCAATGAAAGAAGAGCACTTGACTTAAGCCTCAGTTTTGGATAATTTGAACTAATGAACTTTCCTTTCAAAATTTAAGTTCTGTACTGTGATCACATTATATTGACATGCCTGTGCCCCTTTTGTGTTTAGAAAAAAATCCCGTGTGGACTTGAATAAAAAAATAAATCAGTTTTATTTGCTCACCGTAAGATTGGTATTACAGAAACCGGAGGCTAATATCTAGAAAAAATTAGATCAACCTCACCACGCCCACTTTTTTGAAGACTAAGAATGTTATCGATCAGGACAGTTTCATCGCGACGAGCAAATCTCATTAGTATCACTTGCCGGAAAGTTCAGTGAACCCGGAAATTCAAAACGCTAATTACCGAAGTTTAGGACAAGTCCAAGGTAATGAGATGAGCCTATCTAGATGGAACTGTCCCAATCAATAAGAGCTAAAGCTGGCAGGAAAATAACAAATTTCTCTTGGAGGGAATTCAAAACATTTTTGATTGCCGTAATATTTTATACCACCGGTCCCGCCAGTTCCCGTACCACTGATTCTCCGGCAAGGTAGAACGCAAGATGGAAACGGGGTTATATCGCGGGCAATTACCAGCAAGATACGTAGAGTCCACTCCACAGTACTGTAAACGCCCCATCAGGACTAGAAAATTGAGTTATTTGTTATATGATTTGAGAGAGGAGTCCTGAGTCAGTAATGTTTCGCTTAGTCTGTACTGATGTAACTGTTTTATAAAGGGTATTATAACACTCTTCCATTCACCACCGCACTCACCTTAACGCCAGTAGTAAGAAATGTTAAACTACCATGTCTGTCAATCTGTCTGTGCAATATCGTTACCGGTACTTGTATTTTGTCTTTGATAGAGGGTAAACAATGACCATGCACTAGAGTAGAGTTAGAAGCAAACTTTGAATCTTTTCCTTATGTTAGCTGTAAGGATGAATACCTGAGGGTTCTGCTCCTCTAATATGCTGAGCACTACATCAGATGAGACAAAACCTGTAACTGAGTTTTCTTTCTTTCAGTGATACAGCTATGCGCGAACGCCTCGGACAACCGAGTTATAATCTTTATAAGGGGTCATAGTACGCTTTTTGTTTAACTTACTGATTTGCAATTCCGGTAGAAAAAGCTTTGCTAAATTATGTAGTATGTGTGAAAATTAGTTCCCAACGCGCATACTCCGCCGCAGTATTGCATGATACGAGACGTAAGGAGCAGACACCTCGGGTATGCCAAAACTATGGCTCAGCATACAAGGCCTGCATGGAGGCTGTTGAGTGACAATCGTGTCCCCAAGGATATGACTGTCTTTGATCCACTTCCTATTTTCGGGCGATGTCCATATCTGCCTGACAAATCTTGGGCCATCGTTGTGGGCCCGACTGCCATGCTTGATTTTGACGACGCTTGGTCTGACAAGCGGTACATTCCCTTAGACTGCACCGTGGGCCCGGCGAATTTGGATGGGATTAGTTAATTACATTGAGTAGTTTAAACCATCGTGTTCACTTGAAATGCGATCTCACAGAGAAGTAAGGAAGGGACATGCAGTATGCAAGAGAAACGTTGGGCCCATGTACAAGGGCCCCCAACACAGGATCACAGCACGCATGAAAACAGCAAGTTCGGAAAGAAAAACAGAGAAGGCAACATAAGTGGTGATATGAAAGCAGTAGGAAGCAAAGTGAGCACGAAGGAAAGACGCCCAGAAGACCTAGTTAAGGCTAAGATAAGCTACAGGGTACCCGTGGGGGCGCTGCTCCTCTGAAAATAGGATGGGTGAACCTTACAAACCTTTCCCTATGGCCCATTCTGTGCTCCCGAGAGGAATTTGGATGGGGCTATCGTTTTCTTCAAGCGATATTTTAGTCTCATTGCTGCTCGACATTAGAGTTTCTCCATTTCCACGGGCTCAGTTTGCGCGCTCACTTCTAATAATGAGTAAGACAATAAGGCAATAGGTATGGAAACTTGACCATTACCATAATTCTACTTCCTTTATACTTTATTTGTCAGCAAAGAAAATCATGTACAACACCTAAATCAAGCCTACAGCTATTGAAACCGACTATATTGATGCAGTCTACGGAAAACCGACATCGGTAAACAGAAAGACTTCTTACATCATTTTGGTTTCATCAACAAGATTCAGCGAACAATAGATCATAACTCATTCGCTCAGAATAAGAGGATCCATCGATCAGACACCCCACTGACATGTCAGTTCCATTGAACACTGAGCTCCAACAGGTAAGGAGCAACACGGTTAAGTGCTTGGGCTCAAGGAAATCATAATACATGAGCGAAAAGTGTACAACAGAGTGGAGCGAAAAAACAAACTTTCAAAATATTTTTTTCTAATAGTGTGACTTTGTTGGCATTTTGTACATTATTGATTATGTTAAAAGGTTTTTCCAAAAATCTAGCATCTTGAGGTGCCCCAAGACTTGAAAATTCTGAATTTGATATATATTCAATATTATTTTGGAACTATGCTAAGTGCTGGATGGTCAAAAGATTCATTTATACATTTGCATAAAGTTGATAACTCAATTATTAACAACTACACTAAATCAAAGAACGTGCTATATGCTCTATTACAGTAATTGAAAAATCAATGAAATTTGTTGAAAAAAAAAAACATATAACTGCGCTTAGCATAATACGACCTGAAGATGCATGAATAGACATTGTAGAGTTGAGTATGTTATTACCTCCTCCAAGGAGGTTATGTTTTCGTCGTCTTTGTCTCTTTATCAATTTGTCTGTCACCAAGATAACTCAAAAAGTTATGAACCGATTTGGATGAAATTTACAGGGATTGTTAGGTATGTCAGGAGGAAAAGATGATTAACTTTTGGTGAAGATATGTCTATCCGTTTGTTTGTTTGTTTGTTTGTCTGCCTCATTTTTCTCAATGTTATAACTCAAAGAGTGATAAAAGGATTTTGATGAAATTCACTTGAGTTGTTAGGTATATAACAAAGAGTAGATGACCAAATTTTGGTAATGATCCGTTTGATCGTTCGTTTGTCTCTGTTTTTAATTTTATGCTTGTTAGCACAATAACTCGAAAAATAATAAATGAATCTTTATGAAATTTAAAGGTGTTGTTAGTAATGCTAACAGACATAAATGATTAAATTTTGGTGCAGATCGGTTTGTTCGTTTGTATGTTTGACTCATGTTCGTCATAACTTTTGTTAGCAGTATAACTCAAAAAGTTATGAACGGATCTTCAAGAAAATGGCACAAGCTGTTATTACTATCAAAAGGCACAAATTATTAAATTTTGGAGTTTATAAAAAATATTGTTTCAGAGCCAATTTGAATTTTCTTGCTACCGTTGCCTCGCTTGGCGGAGGTATGCGCTCTCAGAGTGCTCTAGTTAGTATTGTGTTTTATTACAATAATTCTGGTATTGGATGTAGCTTCACAGTTTTTAATTATAGAATAGATAATTGCATTTTAGAAATTGAATAAAATTTAATATTCGTAGGGTACCTCAAATATTCATCTACACTTCTGAAATATTAACATGATTGTTTTGAGGCACTTTGGCAACTTAATTTCACTATTGGAAGTCACATTTAAAAAAGTTGCAAAATCCCCCCTTTTTTGCTCCACCCTAGTGTACAACGAGAACGCACTGCAGCACACATGGCTCGTAAGCAAAAGTAACAAGGAACGAAATGAGAAATAGAGTACCCTATTGTTCTCGTCCTTCCCCAGACCTAGAGACCCCATACCGTATTATTTCAGTTCTTGTACAAACATTGGATCGCTTGACTAAGTATCGCAGGGGGCAGGACAACCTCGAAAATGGCACCATCATTCTCTTCTGAAGGACACGTCTAATCAAGAGCTCTACAATTGGAAAGACGCTGAATAAATCATTTTCATGCATTATAATGAAGGATTCAAAGCGGCAAGATTATGGCTTCCTGCTTACGGTAAATACCACCTCATATCTGCACAAAATCGTCATATTGACGAGTTATTGAGATATTTTATTGTCGAAGCATCAGTTGTTCCAAAATAGCTTCCAGTAGAAACAAGAGGATGATCATCAGTAAATGTAATTCCGAGTCATTATGGGATGCCACTCGATTCTTATGCACGCTCACTCGCTCGTTTCTGCAGTATTGGCTAAACGTCGATGAAAAATAGTCAAAATTCACACTGTGGAAATTTATCTTGCACTGAATTCAATTGGCAATCAAATTAATTTGTAATACTTTGATGATAAGGAGATAATTTACATAGATCCGACAAAACATGCCCGGAAGTCGATATTACACTTGTCTGGGACTTCAAATCGGCATTTAATTTTGCCAAAACTTTAAGGCCTTTTTCCACATTTGTAAAAAAAAAAAGTTTTTGTTCTTCACTAACTTTATAGAGAATCATTCTTGAATCAAAATATGTGCATGCCAAGCAAAATGCAACATTTCGGCAATCTTCTACATCATCATCAAAAATCTACTATGAAACATAAAACATACATAAAGTACAATAAAAGGTTCATGATTGCAGCCTCTATAAAAAGTAAAAATGATCGGAGCATAACTTGTGGAACGGCCTGATGGACGATAGCTCAGGTAGTCCAGGTGGGCGCGGCCATGGTAGACGATGAAGTTTAGGTAGTTGGAAAATTCGTCGTACATCACATTAAAAATTTGTGTATATTTCATGATTTCCAGTGTGCTGCTGCTATTTTATGTTGCTAATTACTGAAGTTTTGTCCGAATTTGCAAGGATTATAGCAAACGATGAGAATAATGTGGCCGTGGGAAGTCGTCTCTAGTAAGTACATGAGGAATATCGGTGTAGGGTCGCTCTCCGTTCCGCCAGTTGCCCAATGTATGAAGCCTTACAGTTAATATTTGGGCACATATGCAAACTTGTAGACGATACCTAGACGCTGGAGATTCAGTATTTTGGATCTGATGCTGTTGGATACGTATTCGTGTATGGGGCACCGCGTCCAATCAGCGTATGTGTATCAATTTTTTTCCTGATGGCGTAGCATACGAACGGGATACCCGCTGAATAGAGAATTTGCACTGAAACAGTTGTCATGGCTGCTTGGACTAAGAGACTATACGGTACACTCTCATATTTTTACTTCAGCATACTAGTGCACTAACACTGTTATTATACAGAAGTGACAGACATAAGTTTAGCGTCCTTCGTGAATTTAAAGGTGTTGCAATACTATAAGAGGAAAGAACACGTTGTATGTCAATGACGAGCCTAATCTCAGAAACGACGCCGTGTATGGGGACATCGACCTGTTACCACCACTAACATGTTGCCACGACCTGACTGAATGTCATATCTATGCATCGCTCGATACAGTCGAATATATAAATCGCGTTACTTGAGAATAAACTGCAGAAGCACTTGAGCATCGTTTGCTGGTCCTGCATCTCGAGAAAGCTGGGGAACTTTGCACAAGAGATGAAAACAATTCACTTCAGTTGAGACTCTTGTTTGGAGATATCCAGGTTCACTTGAGTGGAATGGTTACGTCAAACTCTGCAAAGTATCGCACAAAGCCAGCACGAGAGCAGTGACTTGTTGACTGCCAGAGAAACACAGCAAGGTGGCCTAGTTAATTAGCTCTGCAAAGGAGGTTATGTTTTCGTCGTGTTTGTTTGTCTATCTATTTGCCCGTTTGTCTGTCACCAAGATAAGTCGAAAAATTATGAACGGGTTTCAACGAGATTTACTGGAATTGTTAGGTATGTTAGGAAGAACAGGTGATTAACTTTTGGGGAAGATCCGCTCATCTGTTTATGTATTTGCCTCGTTTTTCTTATTGCCGTTACTCGAAAAGTTATTGATGGATTTTTATGAAATTTACATGAGTTGTTGCGTATATTACGCAGAGTAAATGATCAAATTCTTGTGATTATCTGTATGTTCGTTTGTTTGTCACAGGTTGAGTTTATGCTTGTTAGCACAAATATCTCAAAAAGTTACAATTGAATATTTATGAAATTATCAGGAGTTGTTGGTAATGCTAAAAGACATAATTGATTCAAGTTTGGTGATGATCGGTTGTTCCGTTTGTGTGCTTAACTAATGTTTGTCAGAATGTTTGTTAGCAGTGTGACTAAAAAGTTATGAAAAATCTTCAAGAAAATTCCATAAACTTTTAATACGATCATAAGGCACAAAAGATTAAATTTTGTTGTTCATGCAATGAAACTTATCGTTTCAGAACGAATTCTAATTTTTCGTTACCATGCCTTGCTTGACGGATGTATACGCTCTTAGAGTGCTCTAGTTCCTTTTACTTTGTTCATTGTCGGTACACTTGTTGGCAGTTGCAGCAATATAGTAGAAGGAACTAACTAGTTGTAAGGCAGTAAAAAAATTTCGTGCAGCAATCATAATGAATTTTTGACAGCAAACACAGTATAAGAAAGGAGGTTAGCTGATGATGTGTATTCAGTGTGAAAGGGAGTGTGAAAATTAGAAGCTGATAATGTCAAATATCCCACGTCATTTGTTTTTTAGGTACTGTAGCTGCTAAACCTTAAAAAATATCGTCAGGCAGAGACAGAAGAATACCAGCAATACCTCTCATAGTTGTACACCTTATAAAACATGCGGAGTTCGGCCACCGCTCTGCTTTGGGACAGGTTCACCACATCGTTATCCGCCCACAGCCTACTGGCTGAACTAACTAGTCGGTCCCAAAAGGCGCAAGTGACTGTCAGCAGCTTAAGCGTAGACCGGTAAGCAATACTCCAACACAGGCAGCAAAAACGCATAAAAGCATCTGCGGTAAACCTCACTGTCACGAATCACAGAATTCACCTAACGCAAGAGCCAAATCTTACTGGAAGCACGTGGCACCAGTCGCCTAATAGGCGGCTCAAAAGTAAGCTTCACATCAATTAAAAGACAACACCAAGATTCTCCAAGGAGTTAGACTCCTGAAGCAAAGTGTCATCTATCTCCAGATGTGAATGCTGCGGTAAAGGAGTTCAAGACTAACTGACAGTCTTAGACTTAGTCTTACTGGCATTCATGGGTCGAACACCATGCACTAATGCGTGACAGATCCCTATTCAAAGACTGGGCGACAGCATTACGTATGCGGGTAGCAGGTATCACTGATATCAAAGTGGAATCGTCGGCATAGTTGATCATCGTGTTTTCCAGCGAAGAGAGAATGTCATTAATATACAGAAAGAACAACAGCGGGCCAAGTACGCTACCGTGAAGGACGCCAGACTCCACAAGGACTGAGGCACTCAAAACACAGTCAATAGACACGCTCTGCTTTCGCTCAGAAACAAATTCGCGAATGTTGACAGAACTCTACCACCCACACCTAATGACTTAAGCTTTTATAACAGACCCCTGTGGTTGACCCACAATCCAGCGCAGACTGTAAATGGTGTGACACCGACGGCAATGCGTCACAATAACCCAAAGCAGTTCTGTGCGCAAACGACCAGCAGGCAGCAAACCCGTAACCTCAGCAAAACGACCAAGTTTACAAGCGACCAATTTCTCGAACACCTTCGACAAAATGGGTGTCATAGACGGACATGGACGGCCATTTCCGCGGAATCCAGGCCACGATCCCATGGCCTGCGGAAAAAGGACTGAAAACCCGCCAAGGCATGCTCCGCGTCATGCCTCCCACCCGGGACCAACGTTTCGGAATAGCACACGAGATCTACACCACTTGACACAAAGCCAACCTCGGCGAGGTTCTAATGAGGTCCTCTGATATTGCAATAAAGGAGACGATACCCCCGAGCCCGATCCAGTCCCGGGTTACTTTCCACATCACAACAAAGTAAGAGATATGAAGATAGAAACATAAATATAAAGTAATACAGAGAAAAATACAGAAATGTACAAAAAAAATAAAGATATGTACAGAAATATACAAAACAGAAGATAAAATTCCCTAAACAGAGCGTTACCATAGGCAGAAGTACGGTCCAGAGCAGCATACCGAGCAAGGCTAATACAACCCCAGGTTCACCAGGTTATGGCGGACGACAGTCACGGTGGACATGTGGGGGCCTCCACCATCCTCCCATGGCCCTGTTGCTCACTGCCCAGGATTAGCGAAGTAGATGAAAAAGGAAAAAAAGAAACAAGAAAGTAAAGTCTCGATTGTAGGGAGAGGAGCTGACTGTGGTATACCGGGCACATTGCTATGGCAACAACCAGGTTC
>LQNS02277221.1:1660068-1680021 GCA_001587735.2 Parhyale hawaiensis | reverse complement strand
GTTTGTGAGACGGCGGAAGCATGAATAAATTATCGCCTTAATCTATAATTCCAGCGGTCCGTCGAGGTCACAGGTGTGCTCCTCTTTTGAGCATCAGCTAGTGCCCGGTATATTACAGAGCGCCTGACCTAAATACGCCGCGGGATGTTGCTAGTGTGGTGATGGAGTCAGTGAGAGTTAAAATGAAACTCTGATGATGATTCTAACACACACACACACACATACGCGCAGGCGGAGTATAGTGGGGCGAAAGTAAGCGTACTCTAGTGCCCTAGTTTTCACTCTCGTTTACAACTCCACCTCGGATGTGTGAGGGACTGAAAATTGGAGTCAACGATACAGTTAAGAGTTTGCTTTGAGTTATCGGTGAAGTACTCTTTACGTCTAAAGTTATAAGTGTTTGAATATTATTACGTCACGTTTAGACGTTTTTTGTTAACTTTCCGGTCGATCCCGAAATGCCTTGCGCCATTGTCGGTTTCTTGTGCAATTTGGTTGGTTGTATTTTCTGTCGAAGTTTCGAGTGTACTTTGAGCGAGCTTTCGTGTTCGTTCAATACGAGTGGCAATTGATGCGAATGGACACAAATTAGGGTGAAACAGTTACGTAGCTACACTGCCAAGAAGCACATTTACTTGAATTATATATTTAAGGTGGCGGATAGGCCTATAGCAGTTTGAATTAGTTCCTCATTAGGTAAATAAACTAAATAAACTAGATACTTTGAAAGTTATCGTAAATAATGTGTTTCATAGTAGTTTCTGGTGGGGCAAGTAAGGTTCACCGAGAAACTTGCTTAGAGGTCTGCTATACCGCCGGTATTGTACTCCACTCTCGGCAAATGCTCTGCACTGTACGGTGCTTACAGCTTTTAAAAACTGAGGCCACTGATATCCAGGATCTGTTCACCATCCAGGCTTGTGCGAAGCGTAACTGCTGGGCCGCTGGCTTCACATGACATCACCACACCCGTGATCATGCTGCTCACCAAGATGTTGCACCTGTTCATGGGTGTAGTGGCGCTAGCAAACTAGGCCGGTAGTGAGGTACCGGTTGGATGCTACGTTCGTCCATCCTATGTCATGGAGTCACAGAGCCAGACGGACTTCCTCGGATCGCCCACTTTCCCTAATTTTGTTTGTCGTGCAGTTACTGAATGCTGATACACCTCTTTTTTTCCGGTTTGTTATGCCGATACTTGGGTACCTCGTTCAATTTGAACTATCTAAATGACGGTGTCGGAGCGGAACGTATGGAGGGATGTGGTTGCAGCGACAACGGGCTTCCAGGGTTTCAGACCACCTGAGTGAGTGGCCTATTTCTTCTCCCTTCCTCTCGTTGAAAAGTTCGCTCATCCTATGTTGTGGGACCAGAGGCTGGAGGCTTGGGTGAACGGCTTGCAGTTAGGCCTTTGGGACGTCTTTCCTTCATGCCCACCCACTTTCTTCATTCTACTCTTATACTCGAAACGATGATGCTGTATTCTATTCTTCCTCTTCTTCTCCGATTTGCAGTTCCCACGCACATCGATCCTGCGTGGGAACGCCCTTTTGCACGAGTTCATCGTCTCTATCGCCATACTGTGTGTCCATTGGTTCTTTCTCTCTTAGATCACCGTTGAGGTGAAAGCGGAGGCTTAAACTATCCAATATAATAATATCTTTGGATCACAAGTACCGCTGTGGGTGAAACGCTAAAACAAGCGGTATAATAAGTAGCGCAATTGAGGAATCGACATAATTCACCCTACGCGAACAGACCTACAGTATGTCCCTGTAGCTTGTGAACATAGTTCCGTTTGGATCCGGGTCCGTGCTTTCTCCTTAGAGAGCATAGGTTGGGCCTTAGACCATGGGGTTTGGTTATTTATGCTCGCTCATCCGATGCTACAGCTCGCATGAGGGTTGATCCAATGTAAAAACATCTTCTGCGTGGGTTTCATGTTTGTATTGACATTTTGTGTCCCTTCCTTTGTCCTTTTGATCGTTCCTCACCATACATTAGAAGAAGCTCAACTCGTTAACAAAATAATTTTTTTTAGAATCGTTTCAGTTCGGTAGGAATAATCTAAAACCTGTAGACAGTTATTGTATTGTAGGGGTTTATGCAGGTTAGTTTCTTTATAGGAAAAACTTGTCGCTATACCATTGGATCCACGCTTTGCAGATAGTGCAACAGGTAGTGACGCGATTGCTTAGTAAGTTATTCAGACAAAGTATGCAAAATGTAGACACAGGTATGTGCTCTATCTCAACTCAAATCATGCCAACAGTCAGATATTGCGGTCACGCAGCTGTACGCATGTTAGCGGGCAGTATTTTTTTCCGTGTGGCAACCCTGTTGTGAGTGAGTCATGGTGAACCACGCTTTAGAGTCTTGCTGGAAAACAGTGTTTCGTCTGCTGCGTGTATCTGAAAGGTATTTACAGTAGAACTAGCTGATACAACAGCAACAACAATAACTATACAACATCGTGGCACACGCACTGATCAAGTACCATACTTTGGATTAAAAAAGAGTGCTGTAACTAAAGTCATTTGGCTTTCGAGATCCTGTTTACTGTACAATACTATAGTTAATTATTTACCCTATAGCTGACAGTTTCTTTTTCTCTGAAGCCAAACATGCTTGATATTTTAGGATTTCGGTTTCATAAATCAGAGTTTCTTTTTGTGTTCCAATTAAGAGGCATGCGGTGAACTAAAACGAATTTTATAGTTCGACACTGATATTTGCATCCCATGCTACCTTGAAAACGTTTTTTTTTTAGAAATAAATTGAGTTTTCCCTAAATCATAAAAATGGCTTTGTCAGGCCCGATTGCTGAATAATGAGTCTCTAGAAATTCAAGATACACGTTTTAGCACCTAAAATCCGAAAGTCAATGGCTGCTATTCAAGAGAGTACTCGTGAAATGCTTATCATTGGGTCCGGCTGGGCCCGAGGTTTTGCAAAGTACCTAAAGTAGCTCATGTTTTCGTCGTGTCAGTAACTAAATAGTTTGGTTGTTCAGTGCGATATAAAAAGAGAGGCGCTCAGTGAACAGCCAAAGGTACTTGAATGTTTTTTTTTTTTTTTGGCAGCTTTGAATAGAATCTCTTTTGTTTGGAATGCTTATGCGTGATATGTGGGACACTGGCCAAGAAGATGAATCTAGAGATTTTTGTTGCTAAGATTATGATATATCGATACGTATACTTAGTAGTACCTAACATTCAGTCTATATTACAAAGTGCCGACATATGTATATTACTTAGTATCATGCTTCACCTTCAATACTATCCAGCATGGTAGTATCACAGTCCACTTTTGTCCTTCACTGGAAACTTCAAGGAATGACTTGCTTGTAAATCGTTTTTGAACGTGTCTGAATATTCACATGATGGCTTATTGAATGCTGCAGGACGCGGCATGGATTTGATCCGTGGTATAAGTGTTGTCAAAGGAAGTTGTTCATTCCTGCTATGGCTGAAAATTGTTCGTAATAGAAATTATCAGTTACAGTCGTGGTTGTTCTTCCCAGGGCCAATACTATCGACATCAGTAGCCTAGCTATTTGGCATCGGCCAAAAACAAAAAGGATACCATTGATGCTGTAAGTTTAAATTTGCAAATGCATCGTTTTTCCCAAGCTCAAAAAATCACTTATTGTTTATATAGCTTATTACCAAAGAATATATACAAGAAGGCAGTTACATTTTACATAATTATATAACTTCTATACTTCTGTGCTTTCTTAACTTGTTATACATACCTTCAATAGGAATGGCAGAGCCGCATTCAGTAAAGCTCATAGGCTTCACTTGCTTGAAACTTCAGACATGTGCGTTGGTTTCCCCCGTCAGTTCCAACTTTCAGCACTTTCCCTCAATCAACAAGTTTTAAGGCTCCCGAAATCTCCACGCTGTGGGTAAGACTAAGCTTCTAGTTTTTGTCTGTCCCAAGCGTAATCGGGCAGCTTCTGACTCCTGCAACTCGATCCACAGTTGCGAAACCAGCTCATCTGTTTGAAGTTAATGACACGTTAAGCGTGCTAAACTTTATCGCCTTCACCGAGCCAATCCTTGACACCCCAAGTGTTCTTTTCCTTTCCTTCTTTTTAAATATTGCGCAGTGCCTATTGAAGCTTGAAGTAATGTATTATTATTGACTGACTTCACGAACCAATGTTAGTGTAGCGTACTCAAGAAACTCACGAAAGCACACCGTAGCGTAAGCAGAAGCCGGCCGCATATGGAACAACGTGGTGTCTCTAGCATGAGTTTATGTTTCCGCATCTGCATGAGTCAGGCTCGAGCAAGCAACACCGTGCGATCAAAGTAATGTTCTATCCGAGCGATGATGTAAGCCCTAGCAGGTTGTGCATGTCTGGACAGAATTTAGTTTATGTACCTTAAGAATATTTTGAAGATAACTGCGTTATTCAGAAAGAACAATATCTCAGGCGTTCAAAAATGTACGCACTGATATAGTTAATTCCATTAACATCTATCGGTATCGGTGCTGTGTCGCTGATCACAAGGTGCTGCTGTTTCAGCCAAAGCTAGTTATCAGTGTCGACTTTAGCTTCTAGTTTCTTCGCCCTGGAGGTTATGGTTTTGTCGAATTTGTCTCTTTGTTCGTCTTTCTTTGTCAACAAGATGACTCAAAAAGTCATAGACTGATCTTTACGATTTCTACATGGAGTGTTAGGTATGTTAGGAGGAAGAATAGATGATTAACTTCTGGTGAAGATCCATTCAACTGTTTGTTTGTTAGTCTGTCTCTTTTTTTCTCGGTACCGTAACTCCAAAAAGTTATGGGCCGATTGACAGTATATGAAATTTGCAAGAATTGTTGGGATTGTTCGTTACTAGGAGCAAAAGACCAAATTAATTGTGTTGATTTTTTGCTGGTTCTTATATTTGTTTTATGTTTGTCAGTAACGCAGTCAAATAGTTACGAATGGATCTTTATGAAATTTACAGACTTTATTAGAAACGTTAAAAGGCACAAAATGACCAACTTTTTGTGATGGTTTGTTCGTCAGTTTGTATGTTTGATAATGTTCGTCAAATTATTTGTCAGAACATAAGTAAAAAAAAAACACGGACAGCTAGGTCTTCAAGAGAATTACAAAAGCTGTTATTACTGTCAAGAGGCACAGGTTACCAAATCTTGGTGATGATGAAAATGAACAAATCCTAGTGTCAGGACCAGTTTAACTTTTTCGTTAACATTGCTTTGCTTGGCGGAGGTATACGCTCTCAGAGTGCTCTAATTACAGTTTTGCTTGGGTCTCCTATATTGTGGTTGAATGTATTGTTTGTGACAAAAATTGAACTGCTACAGTACGTGCTATATATGTATTGTTCAGTCTCGTGGCAGAGTGAAGGTCCTCGTATAAATTCATCCTAAGCATATCTTTTTTGTGGAAAGGCACAACGATACTTTGTATGGATAGTTTGATAACCCATACGATTAATCAGAGGCTATTAGATTATAGAGTTCAACAGAAGAAGTTCATTTGGTCGTAATGCTTTCGCACTCTTTTATAACGTTACACTGAACCACTACTCGACTTAAGGCAGGCGGTACCTCAGCGCTTCAGGATTTGGATGCGCCTGGTTATTGTGTCTAGTTGTGTGCTCTAGCGAGGGTGACACACCTGGCAGTTGTCGTGTCTGCGGGCAGCACATACACGGCTGTGCAGCTGTAGCATATAGAGGAGCACAACACTGCAGGGCCTGCTGTATCTTGTTCTAACGCTAGTGATGCACCCATTCCAAATCAATGCAAAATGTGCCACACTGTCGTGTATATGTTTATATATATATATATGTATTTTTATGTTTCGTGTCACGCTTTTACCAAAATAGATACGTGAAAAATAGGCCCGATTGGACTTTTCAGCGATCATTCGCCGTTCTGATGGAGGTAAGGGGTAAAAGTTGGACCAGGTTTCAGAAGTTAGTCGGAGTGGGATTATTAGCCTATACCCCCAATTGAATGCACTTCTTGTTCTGCCAACATTGAAATTTATACATTAGAAATAGTTACCGCTTCTCATAGAGCTCAAAAGTAGTCTGTATTTATTTACGTTCTAAATACATCAAAAGTACATTTAATTTCAGTTTATGAAATACAAGTTGAGTAGATGATTAACGAAGCCTAATAGAAGCGGGTTTTCAACCGACTCTTCAATTATCTTTCCAGTCAGCTGTCTTCCTTTAATGAAGCAGTTTTCGTTTGGGCTCAAATATTTCGATGTGCTGAAATTATACCATTGTGTATACTGGATGAATACGCGGCTGGAATTAAATTCACTGATGCTGAAATGCCTAATGATGTAACTGATTTTTATTACACGTTAGGGGAAGTAAGCAAGGTCGGAGTGTGCTGCTTAGATGAATAATAATATTGAAATGGTGAGCACTCATGTCATATGTCAATTTGAGTTTGCCATTGTGGCATGTCCTTCAGAAGCATTTTAGTAACGAAGGTATGAGCAATGAAGAAGGCTCAACACTATTTCCTCGCTGTCACTATTGACAGCGCAGGAACTCTAGTATTTCTTAAAACACTAAATATTTTGCAGTGTACATAAGAACATCACATAGATAGGCCTATTTCATCAAACTTATTATATGTTATAGTAAAAAAAGTCAAGGACTAGCACGAAGTGGAGTTCCTCGACGTGTGTACTGAGACCCTAATTCCTAATTCTTGTAAAAATTTTATTTTTCTTTAATCTATGTCATCGCATTTCCTGAAAAATTTCAAAATTGCATCGTACACAGTATCACTGCATGGCATGTACAATAGCAATTATTCTTGAAGAAATCTAAGAGTAAATGATTGGTCCAGTTGGACTACAAAGTGACTGGCCCCAGTAGTAGAGACGCATGCAATCAACGAAGCTTTAGGCGACTCTCTCTTCTGTTCCACATCTGAGTAAGCTTACACATATACCATAACTCTAGTTCGATCAGCCTTTGTAGTCTTTGCAGTGTGGTTAAAAGGTATCACCGTATCGGGACTAAATGTTTGGACATAAGCTACAGAACGTGAGGCAGCCGTGGTTGGTGTCCTTACGCGGACAATCCAAAGCACATTCATGATTTTTTCAGTCTTTACTGATGCTGTCCGTCGTGAGTGGTCGGAGACGATGAGCTCGTCAGAAATAACGGAAGAACTTCATCAACGCTCCTGCATCAAAATTTGTGTAACGCTTCGCAATTTCCAACTGCATACGATCCGAATTATGCAATAGAAATTCATGGACCTAAAAAAGAGGTACTACTGAGCTGAAAAAGTGGTGCAACTGCTCCAAAGTTGACATCCATGAAGACTCAAACACATTCTTGCAGGCCACAGTATATTAAAAAGATTAGATTAGATAGGCGGCAGTAGACGAGCCAAAAGGCCCATTCCCAAAGAGACACCGGGACTTACACCTCGGCCCTCTATGAGCTATTGCCATTATGTTAGTAGGATGTAGAGGAATGGAGAAACGAGAGGAGAAAAAATAGAAGACGAAAGAGAAAAAAGAAGGGAGAAATAAAAAAGAAGGGGGAGAAGAATCCACGCCAAAGCGATGGTCATGAATGCCCGCAAGCATGATCGATGGCCGCTGGTATGCGGAGCCTCAATATATAGATGGAGCGGAAGTGAGACGAGGTCAGCTTAAAATGGCCTGGGAAGCTTTGGCCGTTAAGTGCTTGCGATTCGTGGAGGAGTTCTTAGCTGTGGAGGATGTCTCTCCCAATGTATGTCAAAACAATTTTTAAATGAGTTGACCGACTCCGCACCAACAACGTCGGAAGGGAGTCTATTCCAAATGCTGACTATGAAATAGGGAAAGAACTGCTGACTTAATATTGTTCTTCGAGCTTTATGCTTGAGTTTTTGACCGTTGTTTCGCAAGCGATCATTGGGGTCTCTTTCTAAGAGTCCCGTTATAGAAAGCCGACTTAGAGGCTCTAGTGCTGCAGGATCGTCGATTCACGATCAAGAAACTTGTAGATGTGGTAGATGCTCGCACAGGCAGTTTGCACTTCATAGTTAGAATCGATTGGAGCTCCAGCATAATTCTAGAGTGAAACTCGTAGCGCTGAAGCTAAAGTCGCCTGGACCGCACACCCTAATTAGGAAACCCGCATCCATTGGGACGCGCCTCAGGTAGAATACACTATCAGTACTATATAATAATTCACGTCGTGTTTTTACTTATTTATTTATTTATATATTTATATCTTTCCTTTCACGCTCTATGGGAATAAGATAGGAGAATATTCAGATTTCAAAATGTAAAAAAAAGTGGGGTACCTTGCAATTTTTTCTTCGGCGAAAAAAAAAGTTTGGTACCTTGCAATCTTTTTCTTCAGTACTTGATTGGGGAAAAATAGAACTAATAAGATAGAAGAAAAGTCAGATTTCAAAAGGTGAAAAAAAAAGTTGGGTACCTTGGAATCTTTTTCTTCAGTATTAGATAGGGGAAAAATGAGGGAGCCCAAAAGACGGCGGGGGTATTGGTGAAGTGTTAATTTTTTGCCGTCATTTATAATGACGGCACGGGCCACTAGTAATATAATATTACACAGTTGTTGGTCGCTCCGATCTTGCTGGCTCTCTCGCTCGCTCTTTGGTTGGTCCGTCTCTTCATCACGCTGTTACAGATATAGATGGGAGAGGCAATTCATCCACTGAAAAACGAGTTGAGATAACATAAAATTTTTAGCCTTTGGAGTAACCCTGACAAATATAACTTCTGAAATAGATGGTCAAAAGTGAAAAAAACTGTATTTTCTGAAGCTCGCTTCGTTTTCAAAGCTAGCTCGGTACTTTCTGATAAGACTATGGTGATTTTTCTTCCGAGCACGTTAGATGGAAGGCGATACTTTTGATGGAGGTTTTGATCCTGTTGGGCATAAGCTATAGGCTTACTGTATATCGTAAATTTTTAGCTGAATTTCTTCGTAGCAGCTCGAGAGGCTCAGTCTTGGTTAAAGTTTTCCTTCCTTTCGAGCATAATCCATTTTGCTGGGGCTTTCTTAAGCTTAATCATTTCGTAGCAGTTGAAACTCTACTCTGAACAGACGCCTTTTCATATTCAATTTATATTGCAGCCAAATTTCACCCCTTTAGGTTCAACTGGGTTGACTGGTATCCAGGTTACGGTAAGTCCTGTGCATTCTTTTGACTGAACTCAATCAACGTTTGGCCGTACAACTGGCGTTTCATTAATGGAAGATCAAGCCTGTGGTATGAAACCTATTTTGCGGTAAAACCTATGTTGGGAACCTGAACAATAAACAGCTTATTCACAAAATTATTGCCGTCATTTTTGAAGGCTGGGTTCTCTAGTGTCCCAGTAGTTTGTACGGCTTCCGTCGACCATAGGTTGTCCGGGCTATTTTGGCACATTGATGGAATGCCCGATAGACAACTGCACTCCCAATTCTCTACCTTAAGGCCAGTGGTCTCCCAGCAACTATGAGTGAAAGAATCGCTGATGCTATGCATTCCCGAGCGTCGAGACTTCTCTTCCTGGTGTGGGCTCGAACCCTCGCAGTCTCACTAATGAGAGATTTCGTCAACCTCAGCACTGAGCGGCTGGGAGCTTGTATGCGGTGCCCATTACTTCGTTGTCGAGGCGTTCTTGCACCTTGCGCATTGCTATCACCTGGGAATCTCCAGACACTGCACAAATTTTCGTGCAGTGACTCTCAAGGATGTTGGGCATTTTATCGAAAACACTCACTTACTCCTCCTCTCTCACTGATGCTCATCCATCGACTGGCTACGCTTGAAAGTTGAAGAAAATCACGAAGGTGCAGCCACAGTCCACTTATTATAGAAGTTATGTCAGATAATAGAGCCTGCACTTGCAACATAGTGATGTGGCACAAAACTGCATCAGCCAACAACGTCACTCCTTTTGCAGCAAAACATCTTGGGTAATCCAAAAACCGAGGCATCTTGGGTAAATTCACAATGGCGTCGTGTGTGAGAGAGGTGAAATGTGCGTCGCGATTGTTTATTTAAACCTTTGTAAAATTGTTCAATTCCAGTTTAAGCTTTTCATGTATGTATAATATTCTACACTATAACCTGTTGTAATGCAAAGTATTCTTAGCGAATGAAATCGTCTAATTTTGTCTTTTTAAACCTATGCGAATCATTCTAATTCGCGTAAAGCATGCGCTGTAACTTAGGTAAACATTTTCGGATGATTTCCTCAGTTCTTTTCTTGGCGCTGGAAATCAAGATGCATTAGAATACATCAAATCTGTGGTTTATTATTTTCCATTACTTATGTAATTAAGTGTACGGGTAGTTCCAATTTTAGGTAATAAATGATTAACAATTGGCTCTAAAGACTTTCTGGTATACTGTAGTACAACGAGCCGTCCCTCGCGGCCTCATTTGTTTGCATCAGCATAGTGACGTGGCAGTCGCCCATTGGCTGAAATTGACGCTAGTCACGGCTGTCGATGATTGACTGAAATTGGCCACCAGAGTGTTCGCTTAGAGCTGACATAACTATATATCGGTAGTAAATGAACTGTGGTGCAGCCCTCAGGGGTATCTTCTGGCGGCCTCTCTCTCTGTCAGAAGATTTATGGGCATCACTCACCCAGGGGCTGACCCGAGTGAAGTTCCGCAAGGGATGGAACATTCAGTTGCAGTTACTGCTGGCTACGTTAGTTTGTAGTGTTAGGTTGGTTCTGTATATTTCCTCTTCTGTCACGCGTTGTGGGCCGTCGAATGGTGGTCAGCGACTCATCCCGTGAGACCCATACCCGCTTCCATGTTTGGGACTAGAGAAGGGGACTCTCTGAACGGGTGTTTCTTGCTTCTGTCGCCTCTTTTTTCCCTCTTTTTCGTTTATTTAGAGATAATTTACATCTTTTTTCCGCCAGTAGTAGTTCAATCGGCGGACTGAGATTCTGGCAGGAGAGCCAAGATAAAACTTTTATATACTCGTGTGACGTAGTAAACTCAGTCTCACTGCTTGGATCACGTCGTACGACGTGGTTGCAGTGTTACATTCAGGAATATGATAATCAGTAGTGGATAATAATTCCCATCGGGTTTTCATTTATTTATTACCTCCGCCACAGAGTTATGTTTTTGTCGTGTTTGTCGGTCACAAAGATAAATAAAAAAGTTATAAACAGGTTTTTACAAAATTTACAGGAATTGTTAAGCATGGTAACAGTAACAGTGATAAACATTTGGTGAAAATAGATTCGGTTCTTTGCCTGCCCATTTTTGTTAGTACCATAGCTCAAAAAGTTATTGACATGTTCGTTCGTTTGCTTCATCATCGGGTATTATAGGCATTTATCCGATGTTATCGGATACCTTTCACTATTACTCATAGGAAGCCGATAAATGCCTATAAATTTTCGATTGGGTTCTGACTGTGTTTATGCTTGTGAGCACAATAATTCAGTGAAAAAGATATGGATCTCTATGAAATTCTCTTGTTTTGTTAGTAATGTTAAAAAAAGAAATAAATGATAAAATTTTGGTGGTGATCGGTTGGTTCGTGTGTTTGACTTATGATTGTCAGAATGTTTCGCCGTGAGGCACAAAATTTAATTATTAAGTTTCGGTGGTGAACAAAGAAAATCGTGGTTTCATAACCAATTTGAAATTTTGTTACCGTTGCTTTGCTTTGTGGAGGTATGCGCTCTCAGAGTGCTCTAGTTTATAGATATGTTTATTTTTCCCTGTCACGCTCTATGAATATGTATAAGATAGAAAGAAATTCGAGCGTTGCAGGTAATGCGATGGTCTCCAAGAAACCGTCTCGGAATCGAGTAAACTTTGGGACAGACATTTACTATATATTATGAACCTGAGCTTGTCTACACAACTGTGTTCGAAAATATTCAAAGGTGATACCGATAAATGCCATTTGCCAGGGCCATGCGTGTAATTTATATTCAATTTTTGAGGCAGACTGCTAAATTTTATGTTGAGAAGCTCTCTGAAAAGTAAAATACCACAGAAGACAACGGGAGTTTTCATGAAATACTCATGTTCTGCCGTCATTTGCTATAATTACGGCTCGGGCATTTAATAATAATAACAACGAACGCGTATTGGGCTTATCTGCGTATGTGCTGTTTTTATGCACGGGTGCTGATCCAGAGTAGAAACACGCCTGTGCTTGAGTTTTGTGCTTCTCTTCGCATGTTATATGTCTCTTCTTCTTCCTCTATTGAAGCACCTTGGCAGTGGCCAAGAAGTATGGTATAAAGTGATATACACATATATGTATAGGGTAACATGTCTAGTACCCGTCCACCATGCTAGTAGCCGTCCACTTGGCATTAAAAAACTTCCTATGTGAAAACTAGCAGTGCCAGAAAGCCGTACATAGGCTTGAACTGTAGGCTAAGTAGTGCCGCACAATTCCTGAAAATGACCGATGAAAAAAATGAAACAATAAATAATGGTGGTGGTTTTTGCATTTTTCCACTAAAACATGAAAAAAAAATATACGGCTTTCTAGCACTGCAAGTTTTTACACCAGAGGTTTTTTTTGTGCGAAGTGGACGGCTACTTGCATAGTGGATGGGTACTAGACATGTTACCTTGCATATATATAGATATCTATGCAGGTTTCGTTAAACCGTAGATGACTACTGGCTTTTATCAACTTCTGAGTTTCCTTCTCGACGCATCGATACTTCGATTTAGCTCCTAGAGTGCATAGAGTTCATTATCCTGCACGTATGCACTCTAGAAGCTAAATCGAAGTATCGATGCGTCGAGAAGGATACTCAGAAGTTGATAAAAGCCAGTAGTCATCTACGGCTTAACGAAACCTGCATAGATAATGATCTGCTGCCCCGATACACTAATATACATATATATATATTATATATTATCTTAACCCCACGTTAATAATCCTCGAACTGTTGCTTCAGTTTCATGCTTCCGGATAACTTAGATCTATTTCGTACCTGGGTATGTACCGCTCATGGCTGAGATCTGCAGCGATACTTCAGTTATACTTTCATCATTTGAGGCTCTTTATTCGCTGGCAAAAATTGCGACCAGGAAGCTTCTACTACAGCTTATGTGTTCCAGAAACCCATTTGATTATTCTACAGATACAGCACACCTTGTCTATCTATATCGAGACCTGCGCCTGCTTCGCATCGCTTCAATTCGTGCATTATTCTCAGCTTCCGCTGTCTATTTATGATCTGCAGGTCAGCCGACGCGCATAGCGACGCTGTCCTAAATAACGAAGTAATCATCCTGCAGCATCATCAGCCGCTGCAGTTGTACTGTGTAAATGATATTATTGTACTGAAGTTTGTTTCCTTGGCAGACGAGGAGAGCGAGAAGGAAGAGAAGGGCGAGCAGCGGCCGCTGGTGCCTGTGCCGCCTGCCCCCCAGCTGCAGCTCCAGACCCCTACGAGCAAACGGTGAGTACCAGTGTCTGTCCAGCGGTGAGTACCAGTGTCTGTCCAGCGGTGAGTACCAGTGTCTGTCCAGCGGTGAGTACCAGTGTCTGTCCAGAGGTGAGTACCAGTGTCTGTCCAGAGGTGAGTACCAGTGTCTGTCCAGTGGTGAGTACCAGTGTCTGTCCAGCGGTGAGTACCAATGTCTGTCCAGTGGTGAGTACCAGTGTCTGTCCAGTGGTGAGTACCAGTGTCTGTCCAGCGGTGAGTACCAGTGTCTGTCCAGCGGTGAGTACAAAAGCCTATCCAGTGTCAAATACCCTTGTCACTGGTGTTCCAGGCTAAAAAAAGTTCAGAAATGCAAGCCGTGTATTTGTTGTCTTGCATAGATTGCCAATTCTGTTAAGGTTAGCTGTGCGAGTTACGCCTATCTGGTGCAGCACTAGATTTCTCCATACACACCAAGTCGTACTCTTCTCACTGCAAGGCTTGAGGGATTAGGCAAGACTGTGTTGGGATACTTTTCCCTGTGCTCCTAGAACTGTAGCATAAGTTGTTGTTGACTTCATAGCTGGAGAAAATGACACATTACCTCCCACTCGCTCGCATTTGCATTTAGTCATTAATGGACACGATTTCATAGAAGGCGTATTGGAACTGAAAGCCTTACATGATCCATATCCTCCACGACCTCCTTGCGTCAAGTTCTCGTATTAACTTTAAACTACATATAAGGCTGCGACGTAGATTACTTTATTTTGCAAGTAACCTTATAGAAAATAATATCTGTTGTAAAGAAAACGTACGCCTTCCGCGTTTTATGTATCAACCTCAAACCTGATACATACTAGATGGTGCGAAGTAGTGCTAGAAAATATCACGGATACCAACTGATTGTTGAACCTCAAGCGTCGAAATTTGGCTGCGATCTAAAGTCAATATAAAAACGCGTCTGCTCAGCGTGAAGATTGAAGTGCTAAGATCTGATTCAACTAATGAAAGCATAAACGGAATGTATTATGCACGAAAGGAACGAAAACTCACAGACTGAGGAGCGAGAGTGAGCTTCTCTAACTGCCGGGGATCCAGAGCCGGAGATTCAGAGCCGGGGATTCAAAGCACAGGATGTGGAGCTCGGGATCCAGGGGCCGGAGATCCAGAGCCAGGGCCTTCAAATTTTCAACTGCCTCATTCCCATGCATCTGATCGCTACGCCCTGGAAGTTATTTCTATCTTATTCCCTTAGAGCGTGACGGAGAGACGGACCAACATTGGAGCAAGCAAGCAAGGGAGCAAACAAGTGACCAACAACTGTGTTTTATTATGTAGCGGATGAAGTAAGGTACTTTTCGGACGTGTAGCTGTGGGGTGCTACTCTCAGGAGCAGTATGCCAGAACGGTTCTAGATCTTTTCGCCGTTGTCATTTCACCGTCAGGGCATTTCTCCGTGATGTAATATAAATGGAAGGCGTGGTAATATATAAATTACACCCAACCAAGCCGAACCTAATATGCTATTATTATTATGAATAGTTTCAGATGCAGCAGCAGAACTTTCCAAGAAATGGAGGGATAATATAAAGAAAATGTGAAATAAAATAAAAAATACAATAACCTACCGTGCAATGCACAAAATCACCAAGCTTAGTCATTCGCTACACATGAAATAATAGAAAAAATGAAATTAAAAAATAATCAGAAACAAAATTTCAAATCCAGTCATTTATGTAACATACGTATTAAAAAAGTTATTAATCACAAACTGAAACTTAAAATGCCATAATTCATGTGAGAATTTCACATCTTGGTCATTTACTAAGAAATACCAAGTGGCGAAAAATAACAAAAATGTGCTGAACAAGAATGAAAAGGAATAAGTGTTGATTAAAATTTTATAATTGACCAAGCTATCGTCAACATTGTGTCGGTCGGCAGAGGCTTCGCATAACCCGGCCAGTCACTTGAGGCCGATCCAGCCGGACGACGTGAACTCAATTTACCTTGTGCGCAGAATTTTCAAGGTGTATTGAGCATGAAAGTTAACATCAATATTTAAGTTGACGAAACAATTCTTGGAATAAAACGGAGGACCACCATACACATAAAACATGTTTACTATGTAGCCTATACCGCAAACGTTTCGGAACATAATATATCCATCATCAGTGCTGTAAAATAGAGAAAGGAAACATATGTGGAATTGTCGGAATGAAGTTAGAGACAGAAGCATTCACTCTAACCCACTAAGAGACATAAACAAGAAGAAGAAAGCAACAGGCTAAGTAAAAACCTATCTAAAAGCCATGCAAAGGAAGGAACAGAGGTGGTAACGCCAGCCCAATTAACGACATTCTATTTAGTGGACTGCCGGTTCACAAAATCTTGAGTAATTTTAGTGGTTCGGTCATGTGTTAGTAAATGACCAAGATGTGCAAGTTTTATGGGAATTATTATGTTTTAAGTAAAATTAAGTTCCACTAGGTGATTCCTAATTTCTTTTAGTAAATACCTAGATTTGGAAATTGCTTTTCATTATATATTTGTTGGATATTTTTAATCATTTATTCTCGTTTAGTAAATGACTAAGAGCAGCGATGTTGTGCATCAATGCATTTTAAGTTACTGTATTTTTAATTTTATTCCACCTTTTCTTTTTATTGACCATTTTTTTACTGGGAAGCTTTAGCTGCACGGCTTGCAATATGGGCCACAAGCGGAAGCTGAAACTTTTCCTAGTAATAATAATAGCATATTAGGTTGGGCGTGGTTGGGGTAATTTATGTAATATCAAGACATTTATGGTACATCACGACGAAATGCCTTCACGACGAAATGACCTAACGGCGAAAAAACCTACGGCGAAAAGACCTGTCCTGAAAAATCAAGAGCAGTGCTGGGGTCATATTCTGCATGAAAAACTTTGTGTCCTTCGTGGACACCAGGCTCGGAACTTGGCGTGAAAAATTTCAAGTACGTACATAATAAGTCTATTGAAAGTTGATAAGCAGGATGATTCAGAATGGGAGCGATAAAAATTGACACTAGGTTGAAACAACCAAAATAGAGTCTCTTTCGCAATATCCCTAATATTTCCAACCTACTTAGTTTCCAAGATATTGAAATTTCAAAATAAAATCTAAGATGCTAGTTTTTCTCACTTCTACGAGTTTGTAAACTTTAATTATTAGTGAATTAAATAGTGATATATAACTTTTAAATCCCACGCATGGAATTTTTTGAATATTAAGGCAATTCACGCCGTTTTTCAAATCAAGACAAGGCTGGCATGAATAGGCCAGTAATTATTTTGAAGCGACCAGCGACAATAGCCTAGATGTGCTCCCAAGCCAAGTTTCCGAAAAAAATGTGGTCTCTATCTCCCCAGATTTAAATCTAGCGTACTTCAGAGTCTGGTCCAAGTTGGAGTCCATGCCTTTGTACTAACCCAGGCCACGATCGACAATTGCATTTGTTCCTGAAGAAGATATGGGAAAAAAATCCGAATAAGCTGCTTGAATCAATAGAAAGTTCCCTCGCAGACTTTATTCTGTAATCCTGCCAGAACGAGAGCTTATTGAAAAGTAGACCTAGACACTTAGTGAGACTATTAGAGATGTGTAATACTTCATTATCGAGTGCTATTATCGATAGATTAACAAGTTCTTTAGGTATTTCATGTACTTGTCTGTTACCTATACGTTATGAATTTAAGATAACATCAGCATCCTCATGCAAGCGTCCGAGCTGCAGCTGCCCAATTGAATGAACAACATTCTTGGCCGCCTCCAAAGCTGTCGTCCGATTAATAGCGTTTAAAGATTCTATTGATTCTATTACTGAGCTCCTGATATTTTATCCCAAACAATCATAGCTTGCTGAAGACAAGCTCGTGAAAGCTGTCTGCTTCCGTGGGCTCACACCGTCTGCTACTGCAGGATCTTCTGCCTGAAACGGAAGCGCGTACTGGTTAAGGGACTGCGTATTTCCCGGTGAGAGTAATGCCGGGACCACACTATGCACTCGCACGCATGTGGAGCTCGCAAGTCGTTCTAATATATATTCAAAATCGGTAGCAAAGATACGGCAGCATGAATGACGTACTAGCTTGCACGTGCAGCTATCGTAAATGTTGTTCAATATTCTGTTAACCAGCTGATCGTTCAGTTTTACCTTCTTTATATTCAAGAAATACGACCCTTAATATGAATATTATCAAGCACTACACTATTTTACATAGCTAGGAGTTTAGAGCGTTGTCGTACTGATAAAGTACAGCATTATTTTGCCTGGTTTTGTCAACCGTTAAAGTTTGTTCCTCTCATTCTGAAATATCCAGCAGAGTCAATCACTCCTCTCGACCTTGGTAACTTTGCATTTTTCAATGCACTCAATCAAAGGTAATTAGAGTCAAGCCAGCCTCTTTGAGGAAGTAGATTGCTTAGCAAGCCTTGTAAGAAAGTTTAGCGCACCACACAAAACGGCTAATAGAGAAAATGCTTTGGCATGTACCCTAACTGAGGACTTATTTTATAAACGGGTGCTGTTTGTATCTGGTCCAATTTCATGGTGCACCACAAATGGTGATGATGACTTGCAACCCATCCATGAGCTAACGAGAACTGCCCACTCGCTGGTGCGTTGCCCTTTATCAAAGTTCGCCATGTGTGCCTGTCGAGGTTCTTTTGTAGGTCTGTGGTCCGAGTAAGCAGCAGCAGCAGTGGTCTGCCGCACGATCAAGAAACAGCTGCAAGGCTAAGACAGATCGCGTCACAGCTGCACAGGTTCACGGCCATAAATAGAGAGGGTCATAAAAGGGAACACGTAACGATCCGTGAAATTACCCCCAATCGAATGCAATGTTTTTAAACATAGGACATTGTAATTCAGTTGGCAATATAAAATTTTGTAATCCTGATGCCTGACTTGAGAAAAAAAGTCTCTAAAAGAAATAACGTGGTGGCTTTACACCACAGCAAATCTGATTCGTTTTCGACGTACAATGTCATGCATCAAACACATAAGTATAAACAATGTGGGGTTGTGCTTACGTGCTATACGGCCCTTTTTGTCTAGGTAGACGGTCCCACTCAACAGCAGCCGAGAGCACTCGCCCCTCAACAGTAACAGACAAGAAGTTTCAATTTATGTAACTCTAGATGAAACTCATAGGATAAAAATTCTTTAAAACGACAAAGATCGTCCATGCTACAGGCAGCTCAAGGCCACTGACGACATGCTCGCTCATGGCTGATGCGGCCAATGTTGGCTCCACATCGCCGCCCACAATATGTACAGTTGAAGCCGTAGTCCGGTAATTCCGCCCGCACCCGTCCCCGCCGTCTCCGTTGCCGTCTCTCCCCGTCTCTCACTCTCCTGTCGGCCTCGTAATGCTGCCTTCCAGCGTATATTGCTGCCCGCCACTCCCCCCTTGCCCCTGCCAACCGCTCCCAATCATGTACGTCTACGCCGAAGTCCCTCAGTGTTGCTTTACAGGTATTTCTCTAGCGAAGCTTGGGCCTACCAACTGGACGCGAGCCTTCCGATAGCACACCGTAGAAAACTTTCTTAGGGAGCCTCATGTCGTCCATTCTATACACATGACCCAGCCAGCGTAGCCTCCTCTCCCTCAGAGTCTGGAACAGCGAAGGCAAGCCGGCTCGTCTCAGAATCTCCTCATTTGATGGCTACTTCGTCCTGCCATCTAATGTGCAGTATCCTGCGTAGGCACCGAAGATAGAAGCCGCTCAACCGTTTCTCATGACGAGAGTACAGAGTCCATGTTTCACTTCCATAGAGCAATACAGACATCACACACGACTTGAATATCATCATCTTCGTCCTAGTAGTGAGTTTACAGTTTTCCGAAGCTCGCTTCGTCAACTTTCCGAATGAAGCCGCAGCCTTACCAATCCGTGCGCTTAGCTCTTCATCCAGAGACAGTGTTTTAGTTACAATTGATCCAAGGTATTTGAATTTATTTACATTTTTTACGATAGTCTCATTTAAAGTAATAACTGGTTCTGCAAGGGTATTCTGAGTCAGTACCTCTGTTTTCGTAACACTGATCGTTACAGAAAACAATTTACATGCCCGAGATAACCTGTCGATTAACACCTGGAGCGCCCCCGCGCTGTGAGCAATCAGGGCAGCATCATCAGCAAACAGCAACTCCCTCACGAGAAATTCCTGTGTCTGTGCTCTCGAGCGAAGTCTTGCCAGGTTGAAAAGAGACCCATCCAGCCGCGTGCGAACATACACCCCTTCACCCGCTTCACCAAAAGCACTTTTCAGCAGGGCAGAGGAATAGATGCCAAACAGTGTGGGGGCCAACACGCAGCCCTGCTTAACACCATTTCGCACGTCGAACGTCTCTGACCTTGATTTTTCATACCGTAAAATGGTGTTATACCGGATCGTGAGGTAATAACGGATTTTCGTATTACTTCCACTTAAAGCTCCATAACTGGAAGGCTATTGTATGTAGCAATCTCTAACAAGTTTTTTTCAATGCTCAAAAAGTGACAGATTGACGTAAAACAATCCC
>LQNS02277221.1:1624978-1643429 GCA_001587735.2 Parhyale hawaiensis | reverse complement strand
TATGTTTTTTTACACGAAAGGATACACTTTTAACTGATCTCAATTGATGTCTACAATCTTTATGTATACTTCATAGAACAAGGACATGTTCCTGGTCAATAGTTAAGGAATAATATCCACAAAACTAAACGATCCCCAAATGGGGATCATAGGCGCTAATGGGTTAAGCTTCGCAGCTCACATCTCCGTCTTCAACCGCATCCGATGCGTCTCTGAAATCTCTCGGCTAAGCTCGAAGGTTCTCGCACTTTCAAATTTATTCTAAGGCATAAGCTAGGGCCCTCTCATGGCGGTAGGCTTTTCTTACGAAGATTCACATTGATTTTATTTCAATTACTCGTCGCTCGCGCTGGCCCTTTAATCAAAGTTAATTCACCGTTAAGCATAGAATGTTAATTTATTGAAATTTCAAAATAATCTCATTGACACGTTACTATGGGCCTTTGCCACAACAAGACTGGAAACAAGCAGCTATATTTTCTGAGGTCTCACAAAATATAGACACTTCAGGCGGCTCCAAATTAACCGGTGCTGCAATGATGGATGCTATGGGAACACTACCTCTTTAGGGACAATCTGCCAGCAACTTCAATTACGGTCATAAATAGGTGTTCTGAATACAGCATGTACACAAATAGTATCGCAATTAAGGGTAAAAATAGCTCTACAGGAGAGAAATTTTTACATTATACTGTTTTTCCTCTTCTTTCCCGACTTGCCGTTTCCATGCGCGTTGATCCTGTGCGGGAACACGGGCACCATCGTGCATGGGTTCCCTATTTCTAACGACATACTATATGTCCCTTGTTCTTTCCTCTGTGACAGCGATACACTCTGAAACGGAGGCTAAACTACAACTGCAACTGTAATAGCTTAGTATTTTACGAAGCTGTGCATTGCATAGTAACAATAAATTGTTTTATTTAGCGCTTGGCTATGACATCGTCTTGACACTGATTATATTTTCGGAAACTGAATTCAGTGTTAAATCTTTTGTCTGGAATAACAGTCCATATACCTCCAGGTTTCTTATCTTACAGTTAAAAACAGCACAAGACGACCTTGGAAAGTGAGCTCTCTAAGCACTCTCCGTAAATAGACTCGTTGTCACCGAGGTGTAGGAATGTCAACTGCCTCGCCGAAGTGACTTAAATCGCTGTGAACATTTATAGCAGTATTTCTCCGTCTCTCATTGGGTCACATTTATTCATGTCATGTCACGTACATATTAATGTTACTAGAAGTTGAAAATGATACCTAGTAAACGTGGCTGTGGATTGCTAGCCTTGTACCCTGGCTCTCCATCTACGTCATATCTCGGTGCCGGATGATTTTTTCTGCAAAACGCGCATAGTTTTTTGTCTATCTAGTTTTCCGACCAATGTTCATAGCGCCAACGGTGTTGCGTAAACCAAAAGAAGGTGTGGGGAGAGGAGGGAGAGCAGCTGAGCAGTGTCATGTATCCTACCAACATGTTTTCTGAAAATATGCTCGCTTCAGGAACAATGAAACCCCAAACTGCTAGAAATTAATGAGCAACAAGCAGACTAAATATCCCCAGGCCACCGGCCAGAAACTTGCTGCTGGAGTTTGTACATTATTCTCTGATCGGATTCATTTCCAGCCAGCTGACGTTCTATCGAGCTCAATGTTTAGCCTTACTGGTCTACTGTGAAAAATGAAGAAAAAATACACAAATAAAGCAAACAAAATAAAATAAACTAAAAAGTATGAAGCTCTGCTGAGATTTGAAGCCCATGCTGCAAAATTGAGAATAGAAGTCCTTTTGTCTATCGTTTGATAAATTAATTTATTCATGCTCTTTACCAACATTATTAATAAGATTTTTCGGTTTTTAGGTATTGCTAAGTCTATAGTTCAAGTAATGAGATTAACGCCTTTCCCCTTCATTGGCAACAAATGTCTTCAACACTTAGCCGTCAAAGTATTTCATTTGTACCGTGTGTATTGACGAAACCAAGGGAGGTCATCCTGGAGCGACGTTCAGGCTCGTATATTGTGACCGGCTCTATAGTAGCTGAATGAGTAGTGTTGTGTCCTAAGGTGTTACCGTTTTTATAGTGGCTCGTGAATTATGTTTGTCATGCACTAGTACTTATAGCGATGAATCTTTAGACGGAAATGTCTTTGGCGATTACTGGTCAAAGTATTAGGACAGCCTATAATAAATGTTTCAGCTGTGAAGATGCAGTGCATTGTCGAATTGTCTAAACTTTCAGAAATATTTGGGAGACAAAAACGTACACATTTCCTCACTGACTGTCAACCATTGCCTAGCTGAGCCTTATTTCCAGACGAGATTCTATTTAATTTTAGCAGTTGCTGCATTAACCTTAATGGTTGTTATACTATTACATAAAATAATTTAGATTGCAGATGAGCTGGCTTCTGCAAACAGCCGTGGCTTTCGTTACTAGAGATAGAGAAAAAAAATGAAAACATTAGAATATTTACTCGAAACCTAAAAGTGCAAAATGCCATCCAGAGTCAACAATTTAATTTTCTGACCCCGTCTGCAGGATGCAATTTCATATAAATCTAGGAAATTTCTATCATTCAAATTCTATAGCGTAAAGTGTGTGTCCGTTTGCTCTAGTCTATTTATGAGGTCTACGTTCTGCCAATGAATGAAGGGCAACTATACTTATTAGTTACCAAAGATGTCTGTCCTCATTTCTCTACGACACCGACCGGCTGAAGCGATCCCCACTCTTGTTGGTTTCCCATAAGGCCAATAACGTGACGCTCAGGAGCAAACATATGTTAGTTCCGCTTATTAATAAGAATGGCAATTCTGTAAATGTAAATCTATAAATACAAGTATCGGTTGAATTGGCCAATAAGGACAAAAAGGCTGTACTGTCGGTGTATAGTTTTCTAAAATTGTCCAGTTGTATTTACCAGCAATATGTAGGACGCACAAATCTACTAGCAACGACCGTACTGAGCTAAAACATGTTACAGCTCAATTGAAGGAACTACTAAAATTAGCCGTTCACTAGTCTGAAATCAACATCTCTTCAGCTCTGTGTTTTCTATAGTTCTACAAATCCACGCGCGATTTTAAATATTTCCATCAGTGTTAGTCGTAATTCAATAGGTATAACAACTTTACGCCGCTATGCGGAATATTACTCCCGGTAATATAGTTAGTACTCCTCACCGTCGTTCTCAATGCGATCCGAAAATAAACGCCATACTCTATAAAGATTAATTTTACTGATTTTTGGACGTTTACCTATCTAGCATTGATTCCAGCCTCCTCAGTTCATAGAGCAGTGCTGTTCGAAGAGATCGAATAGGGACTCTGTGCCACTATTCCTTCACGATCTTACCGCTGCTTATCAATTCAGCGCTGGCTGAAAGTTACATAAGAGTTTGTGAAATGCCAGTCTTCCCTTATATTAACGCTACTGACACTAACATATAAGTTTGTGAAATGCCAGTATTCCATCGATCATTATCTTACCGCTAATCATCAACGCTTTAAAAAGGAGAATGACTTGAAATAAGAGTTGCTGAAATCTTGCTGTTCATCAATCTGATTATCATACAGGCGTTTTTGGCATCTGTCGAAAGTAAACCATTTAATACCGAACAAAATTAATGACGCATGTTGGGACGTTTTGCAGAAACGGTGGCCTTGTTTAGGCAGATGAAGCGCCTCAAAATGTTGCATCTTTTCTCTTGGCCCTCTGCTGCTCGTGTTGTGTTTCATTAGCTGGACCGCGGCGCTGGCGGTGAGCTGTTCCTTCATAAGACTAATTTATCGTCCCGAGTTACGAGGCAGCGCTGCGGGACGCAATTTCTTGTAATTATTGTGCCATTTTGTCTACTTGTGGTGAGTCTTTTTTCCTCACCGACGAGTTTATTAGAGGATTTAGGGAAATTAGAACTGGGGACAAGATAGGAAAATGAGACTGCGTGTGTCCGAAATTTGTAGTTAGAGCGTCATGATTTAATGCTATTTACACTTCCATACGTCAGGAACTATAACAAAACTGACCTACTGTTTATAGATAGAAAATACTCCTTCTGACCCAAAAGCTGCCTGCACTAAGAAACTCCTCCTACCTTGACCTCGATCAGTTCTTTACCGCTCCTGCGAACTTCCACCCAAACTGTTAAATAAATTTACTTGGTGATTCAAATTTCCACTTATTCTTACGATGCTGTCGAGCTGCCAAGCGCTGAGCTGAGAAAGCGAGTTTCATTGTGGCCTACATTGCAGCAGACTGTGCCACGGTCGCGCCGGCGAGCCAGTTAATTGTGAAGCGAAAGTATTCAAAGACTTTGTTGCAGTTTTTTGCACGCTTCGTTTGTATTATAATATTCAGCAATAACATTTCATTCGTATGATGCATAGCTTTAATGCCTCACTTCAACAAATGACTTTTGTTTTTTAATAATATTTTTAATTAAAGTGCCGCTATTGCTTTTCAAAATTGATATGTATGCCGGCAACTTGTGCTGCTCTGTAACGTGTATAAAAATGTTGCTGCTCAAACTGCTCCAAAGAATTATTTTACTTGGGAAGAAATGCTCATAGTTTTGAAACACATGCTGTAACTACTAGAGACGATCCATGTATTCAAGTTTTTACGCAACTGCATTTGAATTAGCAGATCGGTGACGCAGTCACTCGCATTTTCTTCAACGATTAATAGATAAATAATGTTTTCTAATTTGCCATAAATACCCAACACTGTGTGGGAATCTCACGGGTGCAGAATTATGAGCAAGAAGTGGAGTTTTCCATCTTATTATCCTCTGTTCTTCATGTTCTTTCCTGACATGCTGTTCCCATACGCGTTAATCCTGTGTGGGAAAACCCTCGTGCATGGTTCCAAGTTTATATCGACATATTGCATGTTCCTTTTTTCTTCTTCTGTGAGATCGCCTTGATCGCTGTTGCTATGGAAACGAAGGCTTAAACTACTGAAAATAATAGTAATAATAATGTTCCACCCTGAAAATTACGTTACTTGCACAAGCAAGGTTGATTCGATCTTACTGCTTCTCTCACACATCGTCCCATATTTATTTTAAATAGGTTACCTCGGCATTACGCTTGCAAGTCATAATCCTTGCCGTTCTCTCATTATTCCAAATTGACGTAAAACCTGTGTAATCGGAGGTACTAGAGACAGCGGTGTATATTTCCAGCACTCCGTTTAATTGATTTTTGCCGTAGCTGGGTTTTGCTACCTACCGCTCAAATGGGAACAGAAGTTCATTGCTTGGGCTAGTGGGGTGACATTTTCTACGCAATATTTGGCCTTTAAGCCGCTGCTGACCGCACTACAGTTGCACGGGCGGTGTTCTGAGGCTTCGGTCCCCAGGCTTGAGTCACCAGTCGATGGTCGAGTTACGGTGCTTACCTAGACTGTGAGTCAGTGCTGTGCGTGTGAGTTCCAGCCCACCGTGAAGCCTTTAAAATTTTTCTTACCAAAGTTGACTCTTGGTAAAGTTAAATGATGAAGAAAATAAGTAACTTGTGTTTGATAAATTTAATTGGACAATAACATTTCAAGTAACTAAGATGCTTATCAGCTCATAAAAATATGAGACCAGGTGGCACAAATGTCTATTTATAGGGAAATTATTCATGGATTTCACCTCAGTTAGAGGTTGTAAAGGTGTCAATGTACCCTAGGTCAGAAAAGTACCCTCCTTGAAACGAGGTCAGACCGTAGAGCTGTACATTTAAGCAGAGTTTGTCACTGCGTGCAATCGCAACTGCATTTTACGCAGTAAAACAGGGGTATAGAATTTCCTGAATGACCCTGACAGTTATGAAACAGCGAAATCTAGGGATAGACAAAAAATAGAGTTCACTAGGACTGAGTAGGAAAAACTGTAGGATTATCCGTTAAGATAGGGACGGGTTAAGGCGCACACTGATAGCAATTTCAGTCCAGTAACCATCAGACGATACTTAAGGCAAAACAGATTGAAAATAATAAAAAAAAGCGTGCGCAAGAGCCATGTCTACGTCCACGTCACAGCGTAAACCGTTTCGGTTTCCCAGAGAGCACCAACCATGGGATATTGAAAAGTGGACGAGAGTTATGTATGGTGGAGAGAAAAGATCTAGTTTAGGCTCTTGCGTTGGCACGATGTCCCGTGACTGGCACGACGTCCCGTGACTGGCACGACGTCCCGTGACTGGCACGACGTCCCGTGACTGGCACGACGTCCTGTGACTGGCACGACGTCACGTGACTGGCACGACAAAATGTTGCCCCACAAAACGTTTTCTATGCGGCACAGTGATGGTTTTGTCTTGGTGTGGGGTGCCTTTGCATATAGAGGCGCAATGAAACGTCAAGTTGTACAGGGACGTCAAGCAGCGGCTGGTGAAGTTGCCATGTTGCCGAGAGCATCCATTGCAATGGAGGCCCCTCATTTGCGTGGTAATGGATGGTTCTTCCACAAGGATAATACTGCAATCCACAGTTCCCGCCCTACCAAATATTTGTCACGAGAATAATGTCCCTCATTTCTGTTATTCGACCTGCTCTCTAGATTTTAATCCGATAGACAGCGATTGGAGATGAATGGTAAGGAATGTCTACAGAAATGAACAGCAATTTGAGTCATTAAATGATTTTCGTGATGCCCTCTTAACTGCTTGGAATACCGGTAATATTTCCGTAGCCCTCTTGGAAACCCTCGTTGGTTGAGGGCATCGGTAAGAATGACTCATTACTAAGTCTTTACTTAACTTCACCTTCGTTTTAATGAGTTTTTATATTTATTGTCTTATTGGTTTTAGATTTGGGATACACTGGTAACCATGGCAGTTACTAAAACGTGAGCTAGTAATTCAGTTGATTCAACAGAAATTGTCTTCCTCATCTTTTATCTTGATCAATGAGCGAACTTTCAGTCGAAAAGTTTCAACGTCTATCCATGCCGAAAACCTTTCTTATTAGCTCTTCAACTGATCCTAAACTTATGATCAGCAGTGTATGTGGTGTCGTTGAATGGAGCAGTTCCGTCGGGATCAGCTGATTTCATTATCTCCATTCTGGAGCGTCAGTTACGAGCACTAGTTTTACCGAAGACGGCCTTGAACTCAATCCTTTAGAGTCGGATTGAATCGAGTCTCAGAGGTAATTAGTTTGGGATTGTCTAAGACTCGACCCCAAGTTGAGAAACCTTCGCTTGCAATGAAAATTCAGACAAGTTGTAGGTAATGAGACTAGCTTTCATCGGTGGAGCTGCCCCAGTCTGTGACGCTCTTTACCGTCTTGGCGTAATAATCCATGAAACTCAGGCACTGAAAACTTCATTCCGCGACTCTTACTATTCCCTAAAACTTGTTAATTATCAATTATTCGCTTAGATTGTCGAATTGGCTACAAAGCTCCTCGAAGCAGCTTACTAGGCCTCGCCCTCTGCTACTGCAACGGGCTAGCATCTACGCATGTAGTTGACTAAATGAAGGCTGAGTACGTAGAAATGAGCATTAAAATTGATCAACAATCTATACAAGTGGCAATTATTTATCGATAAATTTTGCCCGATAGGTAAGAACAGAAATTTTTGGGCAGAGAGAATTGTAATATATAATGCCATTAACCACAGCAATTGATGAACAATTGCTGACGAATACAAACACAGTAGGGCTCTCTGACCGTGGATCTGAAATAAATAATGAGGCGCATATTAGTCATAAGTGCCACTTGCGCAAAAATAATCTAAAATTTCTTTAGAGCTATTTCATACATAGAAAAATTGTCCATGGTTATTTATTAAAAACTATAATATATGAAAGCATTTTAGTCGCAGGCCAAAGTACAGTAATTTATACTTAGTGTTTGTAATTATACTTCGGAGTTTGAACGTACTTTTCTGGCCGCCTCTAAGGAACTTCTTCACCCCCACTTTGCTTCATTCCATTTTTATACTGTTCTTGATGATACTTTGTCCTACGCTTCCTCTACTGTGCCCTAATGCTATACCCGTCCAGTATGGTAAGACATCCGTGCATGGGTTCCACGCTTTTCGCAACATATTACAGTCCACACTCGTTGGATTACAAGGGATGCTTTGGGCAAGGAGGCTTAAAACAACACTATTAAATTTGCAGTTTCTAAGCTGAAACAATTCCGTGATGCGTCAAGTGCCATTGAAACTGTGAGGTAGAGCAGTCTGTGGATTACCGTGTATGTGACCATATTCAATGACGTGTAATGTAAACAATCTGAAGCATTTAGTCGCGAATGAGATGTAAAATAAGAATAAATATATGTCATAAGTAATTATGTATATACCGGTTGTTCCTAAATTCTGTCCACAAAATGAAACCAAATTCTACTCTGTCGATGCATATCTGAAAATATCTACTTTTAAAGGTACGTTGACTTGAAGTTCAGTAGTGCGATTCACTTAATCGGCGGACTACTGCACTTTACAGAAAAGATAAAGATACACACCGGTCATTTGTTGACATTGATCACTCTAATCTGCACCGTACCTGATTTCAGACGACCATGAACCAACTACCAAATAGCGAATTAGCAGATATGCGCCCGTCTTACGGTATGGCTAACTGTAATTCCAGGAGAGCTGCCAGACTGTACAGAGACAGGTTTCCCAATAGACATGTACCATCTCCTGAAACATTCGCAGTCATACATCGGAGACTGCGTGAAACCGGTAGATTCCGAATTGTAAGACTTGAAGTAAAGTGCAGTAGTCCGCCGATTAAGTGAATCGCACAACTGAATTTTAAGTCAACGTACCTTTAAAATAGACATTTTCGGACATGCATCGATAGAGTAAAATATTGTTGGATATTTATATATGTAGTTTCATTTTGTGGAACGAATTTAGGAAAACCCGGTATAACCGTACAAAGTACCTAATGAAAATTCCAGTAATAAAGGTAGTGAAATGTGTGTAGCCTTTTCCGAAGAGTTAAGAACATTATTCTCTTCCGCAGTCTAAATTTAGTTACGTAGTAATGTTAAGTGAAGCTGAGCATAAAAGTAGTCGACTCTGAGCGTTTACCAGCACATTTATGCACACTATAATGCTTCAACCTTTGAGCAGTCCCTCGCCATTAAGCTGTGCTGCAATGTTTGAAGGCTGCTCTTCCCCTGCTATACATAGGGATTCGCACTTCCAGGAAAACGCCACACGTAATTGTACTTTTGTTTTGTTGTTCTCTGTATCTTACGTTTGTTTCTAGTTCTTCAAACTTGTTAGTCCGATTCGGACGATCGAAAGTAAATTGGGACTGTTTTGCCTGCACTATATTGCTTTTCCTTGTATCTCTGAAATGCGATGTGCTACTTACACTGGAATGATGCAATTAATGTTATAATAATAGGCACTGGATCTATTATCTCTGCCGGCAGGAAGTCAGCTGAGTGTGTTAACTCATGCAGATTTTATGTGCAAAATCTGCCTCTTGTTGCGTACGTTTAAATGTTTTCCGTTTAGTTACAGTCGACCTTCAGGGGGTGGAAGCTTTACTCTTTTCACCTAAAATTATTTCATCTGTAAAGTGTCACATAAAATTAGCTTTTGATATTAACCTCAAAACTTTCTTTCTCACTAGAAACCATTATTTTTCAGTCAAAGTCTGTTCTCACCAACTCATTTTCCGAGTTACAGATTATGATTAATATCATTAAGAATACCGTGGTCAAGTCCCAATTAAAGAAATAAGCAAGCCCGAAGCAAGCGCTAAACAGCACGAAGACGCCAGGCACTCTGCCGAGAAGTGCCACAGAACAAACCATTAATTGCTAAGACACTCGCCTGCAGCTCCAGGCTGGTGGTAAAAGGGAGGCAGCAATAGAGGCAGCCTACGGCAGTGCTACAGTTCACTGCTGCCCTTGACTTACTCTACCTGGCGCTTTCTATCGATCGGCCCATGTGCTGTTCGGCTTGGGTGTTAAGTGTGTTAATGTGCCTCTAGCAGCGGCTTTGCCTGCTGATGTGCCTATAGCAGCAGATCTGCCTGCTGATGCACCTCTAGCAGCAGATCTGCCTCTAGCAGCGGATCTGCCTGCTGATGCGCCTCTAGCAGCGGATCTGCCTGCTGATGCGCCTTTAGCAGCGGATCTGCCTGCTGATGCGCCTCTAGCAGCAGATCTGCCTGCTGATGCGCCTCTATAGCAGCAGATCTGCCTGCTACCCTCTTATATCTGTCGGATATTCCACGAAAAACTCTATACTGTGCTGTGTGCGGCTTAAATTGGTCACCACTAAATATTCGTTATACTAGAGCGCCCAGCGTTAAAAGTAAAGGCAAAAATTTTGTAACTTAGGTTTTGGTTCCTGCTTGCAGTATAGGTTTTATTGTAAAATAGGTTTCATACCTGCAGGCCTGATCTTCCATTAAGGAAGCGCAAGTTGTACCGCCATGAGTTTGCGAGAGCAAAATATCCCTCCTGGTAGGTAAGGCGCGAATATCAGTTTGGAATTGTTCAAAAATTGAGCAGCGCCAAGAAGATAGAGGTCAATCAATAGAATTCACTGAAGATGCTCGAGGCTCGCTGTAACCTGTACATCAGCCGATAGTTGAACTTTCAAGGGTCGAAATTTGGCTGCAATGTAAGTTGAATATAAAAGGCGTCTGTTCGCCGTAAAGTTTCAACTGCTACGAAGATATTCAACTAATGAAAGCATTAGCAAAATGGGTTATGCATGAAAGGAACGGAAACTCCAAGACCGAGCCTTTCTTACAGCTATGAAGAAATTCAGGTGAATATATATCTATATATGCGACCCAGCCTACCTCACCAAATAGTAAAGAGCTACTTTTGAAAGCGAGGCGAGATTCAGAAAAGTATTATTTCTATTTCTGAGCATATATTTCAGAAACTACATATATCATCGTAATTCCAAGGGTTGAAATTCTTGGTGTCTCAACTTGTTTTCAGCAAATGAATTTACTCCTATCTAAAGCTTTAACAGCGTGACAGAGGGAAGGACCAACCAAATAGCAGGCAAGCTCGGAGCAAGCAACCAACAACTGTGTGTTATTATATAGTGGATAGAGGACAGCTTTTTAAAATAAATTTTATGGTCATATGAGTCCAAAATGTGTTTTTGGTGACAATGATAAAACTCGCCACCGTCCCTACTGTGAAATATGGCGAAGCAAAAATTATCGGTGTTTTTTCTATTAAATGGTCAGGAACACTGGAAACAATTTGTGGAATTATGAATGAAGTCATATACTGACAGATTTTGGAATATAGCCTGCAGCAGTCAGTGGAAAAATAGGAATTAGTTGATGATGGTGGTTCCGACAAGACAATGATTTAAAACACAAAGCTAAAGCAATTCAAAAGTCGTTTATAGATAATGGTATTAACGTGTTTGAATGGCCAAGTCAAGCACGGGACCTGAACCCAATCGAAAATTTATAGCAGCCACTGATTGACAAAAAAAAAAAAAAAACAGAATCAATCAAGAATACCGTCAAACCTGGAAGAATTGATGATTTTCAGCTATGAACAATGAGATAAGATGAACCTCCTTACAGTTTTTGCAGCTATGAACAATGAGATAAGATTAACCTCCTTACAGTTTTGCTAGCAGCTAGTTCAAGCACAGAAATCGTTTAAAAACACTAACTGCTGCTAGAGGAGGAGCAACAAAACATTAGGTGTTTTTTTTTTGACTGTCCAAATGCTTCTTTGACCACATACCTATTTCATGAAATGATGCATAAATAGTAAAAATATGAAAAAATACCATTGTATTTTTCATATTTTTTATTGTATGCGCTGTTATGTGCCGTATGTGTATCTGTATTGCCTGTATGCATTCAAACACACGAAAGACCTGCGTTTTGCTCAAGTAACCCATATCCCGTCTTATTCTTATCAGGTCCTGTCGTGCAGTAATGAACTTTTCGATTCTAAAATTACCCTATGAATTCCGTACCGAATCCTCGCTAACTCTGTGTATTAATCGAGTAGCTAATGCACCTGTGACATGTCCTCAGCTTGCTAATTTGCATTTAGTAGAAGCATTGCATATCAATGTACTTCCGGCACTGGAGCTGCCTACTAATGTGCCTGTAAAAGATATTCTGCCTGCCATAGTGCCGCTGGCAACAACAGTGCCTGCCAATGTATCCCCAACAGCTGCGGTGCCCGCAACTGGGCCTCTATAGCACTGTCTCTTCTAATATACATGCAAATAATTTTGCAGTCCCATTATTCTCTCGCAATTCAGAGGTCAGTGTGCTGCGCCTCTCCAGACACGCGTGATTGGTGCCCTTTAAAGTGCGCGATAGATCAGGTTAATCTGGCAATAAGATCATAGCGGAATGGCATCGATGTAAACAAGTTGAATCCAAATTGGAAATTAATCGCTACTAATGCCTCCCAATGGAGTTGTTTAAAGTTCGTCGAACTGTTGCTTGCCCAAACACGCTGGACTTCATGACCCCAATTTCGCTTTCAAATGCTTCTGTTGTTATGGTGAAATGATTTGTTTTGAAGACGAATTTATCAGTCAGATCTGGTCGCAGTGACCCCGTCAGGGGTCAGGGAATTTGTGATAGGTAATAGGGTTAGGTTAGTTAGGTTTGCCTATCCTACGTTACAGGAAGTAACGCCTTCAGGGGGACACGGTACGAGTGTACGTTGCCTTAGCCTTGGCTAGGCTTTCCTTCGTGCCCACTTTACTTCCTTCCCCCTCCAAGCTCCGACTGATATTTTCTCTCTGTTCTCCTTTTCTTTCCCGACTTGCTGTCTCCATGCGCATTAACTAGCTGCTTGGGTTCCACGTCTCTCTTGACATTCTGTACGTCATTTTTTCTTCCTCACTTTAGATTGCATTGGACTCGGTGGGTAGGGCCCTCAGGGGCATATTGTGGCGGGCCCTTTCCCTGCCACAATATGTTTGGGCATCACTCACCCAAGGGTCCCGAGTGCCTTCTCCGCAGGGGATATAGCATCTGGCCGCAGTGTTTGCTGAGAAGGTTGGTTTTGTAGAGTTAGGTAGGTTCTCTATAGCTCCCCTTCTGTTCCGCGAGGTGGGTCGCCGAATGGTGGTTAGCGACCCATCCCATGGGACTTCTATCTGCTCCCGTGTGGGGCCCACGGAAGGGACCCCCGCACGAGTTTTCGCTTTCTTCTGTCTTCTTCTCTCTTCGTTTTTCGTCTCCTTCTCTGCGCCGCACGGCTGAGCGCTTTCGTTCGACCGAGCCGTGTGGAGTTGGAGATGCCCTTATTTCCTGCAAGACATGGTGCACCTGGCCAAGATTGTTCTAATAGAACTCATTTGAGTTCGACTAAACTTCTAAACTATATCATACCAAATTGGATCGCTGTTATATAGTCTTTCTATCTAATACGGCGGGAAAACCCAAAATTTAGTAATAATAATAATCTGTGGGTAAGGTGCTTAAACGAAAAGAATACTACTATACTATAACTTCTTCTTTGTGCGCTTCTAAAAATATATGGTTTACCACTTTTTCTACATGTCTTGTTACGCTGAGATAATGTAGGTATATCGAAGTAAAAGAATTTTAGCTTCAAGTGGTTGGCAATTGTACTTAATCAATTTCTTTGTTGCTTACTGCAATGTAACTAACGAAAGCACGGCTGTCCTGGTGACCGCGTCGCTCACTACTAGTGTGTTTACACGATGTTGAAGGAAATTAGTCGGCACTAGGGTTTCCTTCCTGGAATATCGGACCCATTAGTTCAGGGAATTTGGAGGAAACAAAACTCCAGGAAATTACCACAGTACTAGCTCCTGGTCCTATACCTCGTACTGTGGATTACTTACTGGGTTCACCCATGCTATGTTATGGAGAGCAGCGACTTTCCTTTCCATTTTAATATTAGTGTTCACGATGCTTTATTTTGTAATACCTTTTTTCTAACTTACTGTTCTTATGCACGCGATCCTGTGTGAGAACACCCTCGTGGATGGGTCCCATGTCCCCATCGATATACTCTATGTCTCTTCTTTCTTAGTCTGTGAATCACCATTGTGGTGGAAGCGAAGGCTCGATAGCTACTCAGTGCAATTAAATTACCTAATATAACGCTTCAGTACTCAGCTAGATTTGACTAGGTACAGTATTGAAAATACCGTTAGCAGGATGATATAGAAAAAGAATGAATTAGCAAAAATTAACTGGCGGTGAACTTATACACATGCATGTTCATCAGTGCACAGCAGCGTCTATCTCTTGCAAAAGAGATAATAAACTCTTTTTCGGAATATGTCAGCAAAACTGTGAATTGACTGGTTTCAAATTTTTTTAATCTAGACGTGTAAGTACAGTACATGTGCATTTACTGTACATGTACAAGCTTATATTAATTGCAAAGTAGTCTGCTAACCATTATGTATAATGGAATTGTTCTCGGTAAGAGGCCCGTCTGAATTTTAGCCTGTATGCTTTATGTTACTGATGACGTTCAGGTAGATACCTTGCGAATGTTAAAAACTACGGTGGCAGTTCTCATTTATAGACAAAAATTAGTTACAGTGCACAGCTTGCTATGCAGTGCACAGCTTGCATTGCAGTACTCACATTCGTATGCTATGTGAGACCGTAAAATTTTACCCGAGGCATTTAGTTACGTTAGGAAAAATTCTACATCCTATCCTGTGTGGCCGTGGAATTATAAACAGGTAATAAAATAAGAATCATATATCCATGAGCCTGAAGCAGTAATGTATGGCATCCTCGAAAAATGGTTCTATGGAAGCAGCTATAGCCGTCAACTAGCACTGTTGTTTTGTATGATTCTCTCTTTTTACTCACGTCTGCAACCGACCTATGTACGTAGAAGCGTGATGATGGAGGGCTAACTGTGTACGACAATGAACTGTTTTACGTCAATTTGACGTAGCCTGCAGTTACTGAAATAATATTACATTTTACGCTAAGTTAGTTGCCCCTCCATATGCTATGCTCTGCTGCGTCTGGCGTTTGTTTGACCAGATGTGGCATCCCCCGCCTGTAGAAGTAGCGCGCCCCCCTGTCGTTCTGTTGACTTTTATCGGGCAACGAACTGTATATGGCACTTGGACCGCTGGTATTAGCGAAAGCTGTTGCGGTTGCTGGACGCCTCAGTTCCTTCACACTTTACTGGCCTCAATAAACAGAACTTTACGTAATATAAGAATGACTCAGAAATTAACAGGAGGGTATTCACGCCCCACTCCCACGAAATGAATGCGATGTTCTCTAGGCGACAGTATGGTGTGTGTGTCCTTCCGCCCTCAGCTCTCCGGGAGAAAGCCTTGCTCTGTTCGGAGCTGAAAGCTCACTTATGTCACGAGTGCTGTTGTCTGACGTATAACGTGACTTTGGCTGTAGGTTTTCCCGATGGGCTGTAACTTTGGGTGTGTGTGTGTGTGTCAAAAGGTCAACGTATAAACCTTGAAAGCCCTGTGCATAATTCGCAGTATTTACAAATATTAGGACCTTCTCATGAAATATATTTCTGGATACTACTTTTTCGCTGGCTAAATTCTATAAGGACGTGTGGTATTTATGCTTATTAAGTTTTCAATTCCTTAAACCTACATTCGATCCAGTTTGCCCTCAGTGAATATATGAAGGTGTGCCTCAGATAAGGTAGGGTATACGGACCGAAATATTTGTACATATATCAGACGTTAAGTCACTAATTCGTTGTATTTTTATTACAGACCTTAATTTCAAGGAAAACTTCGAAGTGCACACTAGAATATCAAGCAAATTGGAAATGAAGTAGGTAACTAAAAGACATCCTACCTACCTTCTTCATACGAGATTCACGCACCTTATGTGAATGATAGAATGTCCAGCCCTGAAAGTGACGACAACAATTTTGTATTGAAGCTTTTGAAAGTTGTGCCATCATGAGTTTGCGAGAGCTAAATTATCCTCCTGTAAGTAGAAGCGCGAATATAAGTTTTGAAATGGTTGAAAGTTAAGTACTACCAGTAAAATATAGTTCAGTCAAAAAAAATCATGGAAACACTCAGTGTCTTCCGTATCCTGGATAAGAGCAACAGAACAATCGATATGAAAATTTTTCAATAAGTGAATTTTAACTGTCACAAACGAATTCAGCTAAGGCAAATATAAGCGAAGAGGATTGTGTTCGACGGAAGTGAAAGCTTTATCCAAGATTTCAATCCCTCAACTACTACGCGCAAGTACATGCATATATTCATATATGTATAGTAGCTAATGGTATGAAATAGTGCCTAGCTACTTTTTAAGGGAAACAGGCTTCAGCAAGTGAAGTAGCTCGAGCATATTGCAGAAACTATGTTTGCTGAAACGATCTGGGACTAGAATTTTGTGCTACCTCATCTTGTTATTAAGTATAGTAGGTAAATTTCTTCCAATCTGATTTACTAACCTAGTGAGTGAGAGACAGACAAACCAATCAATCAACCAAGTAAATGAGCAACCAACAAACTGTATTATATGTTGGATTGGTCATGAACCTAATACGAGTCTCCCTTGTACGTGTGCTCACACGAGATTCACTTGTATGTAACACTGAGAAATGAACTTCCTTACGACAACGTGACACAATTTATCCTGCAAGGCGCCCCTTCCAGCATAGAGTTCGTTTCGTGCAATGCTCTTCCTGCGGGAAGTGACAGTTTTATGTGGTCGTTAAAGGGGCGAGTCGACCACGTTGTCATACTGGTTGTCAGCTGAGTTGTCGGCTACGTCATCCCAAATTTTGATTCTGCCTTATCACGTCATTTGTTTTTATCTGCAGTAACTAGTTGGACAAGTTCAATAAATCTAGTTTCATTTCAAACGCAAGCAAATTCATTATTTTCGTCTTAAGGTGGCGCTAGTTCTCAGAAANTTGATTCTGCCTTATCACGTCATTTGTTTTTATCTGCAGTAACTAGTTGGACAAGTTCAATAAATCTAGTTTCATTTCAAACGCAAGCAAATTCATTATTTTCGTCTTAAGGTGGCGCTAGTTCTCAGAAAGGTACGTCCACTGTTAGAAATTGGATGCAAATAAGTATTTCACAGAAAAAGATTTAGATGCACGTAGGTGTTTCATGGCGTAGTTTCGTGTGTCATCGGAGCAGACTCTGCAGTCAGCAAAAACTTATTTCTACAAAAAGATAGTGAGAAAAGTTTCATCATTTTGTTACACGTGCGAAGCGAGACACGCAGATCGCCATTGTAATTTAAAGTTTCATCTCTTCGGGTGTTCAAAGTTAACCAGTTTATTAATCAAGTTCGGTCGTAAATACGGCACCACTTGAAAATCAAGGTCAAGGCAAAGACAGTTATTGATCTACTAGACATTGTTAGAATTTTATCTAGATTTGAACGTTTCGACCGTATTGGTCATCATAAGCATTCTGAAACAGCAAACATAAAAGAAGTTAGGGTAAGATGTCTAGTACCCATCCACCATACTAGTAGCCGTCCACTTGGCACTAAAAAACTTCCTGTGTGAATACTAGCAGTGCTAGAGAGCCTACACAGGCTTAAACTGTAGGCTAAGTAGTGCCGTACCATCCCTGAAATTGACGGGTGAAAAAAAAAACAATAAAAAATGGTGGTGGTTTTCACAGTACTTTCATGTTTTGTAGTAAACAAATGTGAAAATCACAATCATTTTTATCATTTAATTTTTTTCGCCCGTCATTTTCAAGGATGGCGCAGCACTACATAGCCTACAGCATAAGCCTATGTAGGCTTTCTAGCACTGCTAGTTTTCACACAGGAAGTTTTTTAGTTCCAAGTGGACAGCTACTAGCATGGTGGACGGATACTAGACATGTTACACTATGCTAGTTACACAAAGTTAGTTCCAATTGAAATTAGCTCAAAAAAAAAAATTCGTCTATGGAGGGGGGGGTGGGCTATCATTAAGGAGTAGGACGACACGACTGCATGTCGTTAAGGCTCGGTTACGATTTATTAATGAAATGAGACTCCAACATTCGCAGGTCAGAAGTTGAATTTGCACAGCCGAGGATTGAAAAGTATTGCTGCAACATACTACTATTGCACTGCTCTGCATGCGTGTCTATATTGCTGAACGAGTTAAGGGGCTGCCTGTCCGAAAGCTGCTATATAAATATGCTCGAAAACTAATAATCATAGCGCGCATGAAAGAACCCACGTACACAGACCCGCACAATGGGCAACAGTACTAGTCAACAATTAATCCTTCCTTAAATTGTTTCGATTGCTGTTTCACAATAATCATAAGGTATTTCTAAAGCATTTCAGTTCACTTATCACCCAACAAAATTACGAGATGAGGCGTTCTGTTCTCTATCTCCCTAACGTGCGTGTTGAGGTTGAGAAACTCTCGACAATTTTTCAAACTTCATCGCTGCTCCATAAAATTCCTGAGTATTTATTAGATCCCATTTCTCACAATGTGCTCAGAAAACGCTTTAAAGAATACATCATGCTTGTAAGCGCCGTTCGTTTATG
>LQNS02277221.1:1601950-1624230 GCA_001587735.2 Parhyale hawaiensis | reverse complement strand
TTTTCAAACTTCATCGCTGCTCCATAAAATTCCTGAGTATTTATTAGATCCCATTTCTCACAATGTGCTCAGAAAACGCTTTAAAGAATACATCATGCTTGTAAGCGCCGTTCGTTTATGGCACTACTATTTGTCACAGTCCTTTTTTTCTTGTAGGCAAGCAACGTCAGTTAGGCTGAAGTGTTCCCTTCATTTGTCTCTGTATTAGCATTCGATAGGCATGTTCCTGTGGAGGGGTCGGAGAGTTGATCTCCGGACCTGCGACAGGTGTGCCCTTGCTGAACCTAATTTATCTTAGGCTGATACTTTTAGCAATATATTTCTAACTTGGTTATTGCTATTACAGATCCCTCAATTTTTATGATTTTATCCATCATTAGTTTTTCATTATTGCTTATTTAATAAATCAACTAATGGATGGCCTGCTTGATATTCATTGAAAATTTTAAATCTAGTCATTCGGGAGATGCGAAGCCGTCAAATGTGTAAAAGCTTCACCGCTCTCCCCTGTGTAGGGCACAGAAACGTCCCTACAATGCAGTTGTTTTTGCCTTTGCTCTATGTTGCCCCAAAATTTATGCATAACTTCTAGTGGCTGTGCTGATACATCGTCGTACAAGTTTATCTTGCTCTTGCACCAAACGATATTTTTAATGTATCAAGTGTATCTGTGTGCAATAAACCTATCAAACCTAGCCTATGAAACCCTCATCAAAGGTTATTGCTTGAATAAATGAATCATATTAATAAATCCCTGTACTGTGCATACGCCTACGAATATTTATCCGTGTAATTTACATATACACCTCTTCATTGTTCTTGTTTGTTGTGATGATGCTGCGATGTAGGACACTCGATTGTACATGGCACCTTCTTACATGAGCTTAGAGTAGAAACAATGAAAAGGCGGAAAAGCAACAATTGCATTTCAGTATAGCGTAATAGACCTTCTCGCACATTGCCTCCCTATGCTCTCATATAAATAAAAGTTTTTGAAGTTATTTGGCTAGACAGTTTCGTCAGCGAGTGTATCTCTTTCATCTCAGGCGTATGCACAAGAGAGATAATTATGAAATGTGTCGAATTTATATATAATAAATACTTCAGGCAAGACAGCAAATAAACACACTCGTAAATAAGCCTACTGCGGTTCCCATCTATTTCCTCGTGAGCCCTCCATAAACAAGTATTGTGGTTCTATATAACGGTAATTAAATATTTTATAAGGTATTTACAGTGTAAAACATTTTTCCTCTGCGGCAGAAATTCTAATTCGTAACGTCCATAACCTGGATGCGTAGAGATCACTTATTGAGTGAATTAGTGAAGGGTAATACAAAAGATTAGAATAAGTATATACATTGATTAAAAATAATCATTTTCAAAGCTAAATTTCTGCAATTTGTCGAGAAATCCGCACAAGAAGACTTAGGAGACCTGTGCGTTTATTCTAATAATGACATGTTTACTGAGTTTACTAGATAGCCCTCCTCTAGACGACAGCAATCACACTTCGCAATGTACCAAATAATTCAGTTGTGTAACTGCCGCGTACTACATATCCAAACACGCAATTATCTTGATTGTAATATCTACATTAATTATTGGACCAGACCAAACGGACACCTGTAAATATAGAAACATTTGATTTAATTATAATGTTTGCATTTATTGACTAATCTGTTTACTTACATCTTTATAAGCAGACGAAGCGCTCGTTTGCAAACTTAGAAACACTCAGTCACGGTCATGTTCAGATTTCTATATTAGTTTGTTAATTTATTTGCATGTTTGTGAGCAGGCCAAGTGACGCGTTCATCACCTCACCAACTGGGGGCAAGGCGGGCCCCGGTGATGGCCTCATGTCCCCTTACTCTCCCCGCACGGAGGGGGCGCTGCTGGGCTCCCTCGTCAGCAAGCGCGACTCCACCTACTCCTCCATGTCGGAGCACAGCGTGTCCCCTCTCCAGTCTGGCAGGGTGAGTATTCCTCACACAGTTTTTGGCTTCGTGTTTGCGTGAGGTCATGCAGTTCGCTGTGGTACAACGAGACTGAATCGGTGGCGGTATGGAATTTTTCTTGTGTGCCATGCCCGCGTGTAACGTCTGTGCGGGGTCGTGGCGTCTTTCGAGTTGTTATCGCGTGAGGTTGTGCTATGATCTAGGCCCTAGGTTTCCTCGTGGATTGCGGTAATACGAACGCATTTTCAATACCGGGGTTGTTATCAGTTTTTATCAAAAATTAAATACTTTGAATTTCTCTTTATAATCAGCGTGGTGTTACAAATTTGGAGATCAGGCCATTTACGATAATTGGAGATTATTGTTCGTTTATTTTAGATTTAATGAAGATCATATTTTTTACGTTTAGTGGGGGCCATCCTTTGCTTCTGTGTTTGTTATTGCTCATTATTCATCTGTATTTTTTATATACCGTTATTTATCACTATGTTTGTTGGAGATCATTGCTTACTGTACCTTTATTTATGTTAAGGTCATTATATTCCTTTGTCTGTGCGTTTGTAGGGTTTTGGGATCGATATTTACTTGTGTGTTTGTTGAAGATCCTTTTTATTATGTTACTTGGAATCCGTATTTGAACCGCTACCCGTCAGCGGTAGGAGCAACGATTTGCTTATATTATGGATTCAATCAACGACAAATTTAATGCTGTATGCAGCTATTCTATGGTGTTATCCGTTTCACGACCAAAAGGACCGTTTGGTTGAATTTCAAGTGCAAAATAGCAATCTAGCAAGAATTTATATTTAACGTGCAATATGAAAGGTGCAGAGTTGGCTGCAGCCTACTGAGGATGGTGAACCCCCGCTCAGATGGTCGCAGCTAACTTAGCCCACTGCTTTTTACCTGCCGTTTCCCGGAGTTTCATTTATACCGACATTGTTGAAAATGCCTGATTCATTGTAAGCGTCCACTGAAAACGCAAAATTTCAGATTGTGGATGTAAATACATAGTATAATATAGAACTGTGCGACATAACGTATAAATTTTACATCCTGCTTGCCTCGTGTTTGGAGGCTCGGCAGTTATGGACTTAGAAGAACGTAATCTCTTTCTGCTCTCGACCTCATCACATTCGCTAATGAAGATATAAATCTTATGAAAAAAATCTGCTAACTTTCACATGGCACGTTAGCTGAGGCATTCATAATGTGAATAACTTGGGCGAGGTGTAGGCCTGGCTGGGTTGGGCTTGTAACGACCCGCTAATGTCAGCTGCCCGTGATGCAGGAGTGCTCAACCCCGACGGGACAAATTCACGTTTTGTGCCCCGCGTGGCTCCTTCGTGGCGACACAAATCTTCATTTCCTGGAAATATGTAACAGTCTTGCCTCAGATTGACGCCTCTCCGATGCTACGCCCTGAGAAAATGTCCCTCCCTGGCCACCTTGGTGATGCCAAAGCCTCCTTAAATACAGAAAGAAAGAAAGAAAAATCATATATATCTCCCCGTAGGAAGCTTTTCATATAATAATACTATTACAATACTTGTTCAGTAAACTATTGTAAAACGTTATCGCAATGAGCCTTACAGACTACGGAGCAAATTTATAGCACTATTCTATTTCACAATCTATATTTTGTACAACGCTCTATGTCTATGGTAGCAATGGGTTCACACATTGGTATATTGTAACTCAACTAACACATGTTAATATCAAATTCAATTCAAATTCAAAAACATTTATTTCTCCCAATAGGAAATTATTCATATAATAATAGTTCTATTACAATACATGTGCAGTACACTAGTGTAAAATTTATTTATTTAGCATTTATCCCTCCACAGGAGGAAGGTGTTCTTGGATTATTATATTACAGCTTACTGTAAAAATTCTGTGTGCATTCACTTCCCGGCAACACTACAGCTATAAATTCACAACCTTATCTACATGGCTCAGTGCCACCACATACCAAACGAGTTAACCGAACCGGCTCCGCAACAGTGCTTGCTACCCAACAGGCATGTGTCTTCATCACGAAATGGCCCGAGTATACAGAACGCACAATCCCTGTAGAAATTATTAGACGCAGTCCAAAATTTATGGTACCTTCTCCGTATATTTCAAACATATCTAGAAATAAAAGTTAATTTCAACTACTTAAATGTTACAGTTTACGATAGTTCGAGTTTTCTTTCCAAATAAGCTCGAAATATGCGCGGTAGGTACCAAAATATTCAGAATTTAATAATTTGTCCAGGGACTGTACCAAACGGAGCAACTTGGTGACGTACTGACCCAGGCCCAGGCCCATATCAGCTCTATGCCCTGCTGATCCGACTTCAAATAACTTGTCCAGCCATCACCTATTATGTTATTACACCCCCGGGATCAGTAGGCCACCTCGCTACAGTTTAGATTTCGGGACATCCAACCTCTCGTGCCCACTTTGTTTCTTTATCACCCACGAACGAAATGAGAGAGGTGGTAATGTTTTCGTTGAAGTTTTGAGTATGTTTTTATATATATTTGTCTGTACACCCAAATACAGGTAGAAGGAGTTGGGCAATCTTCATAATTTTTGTAGGGAGTTTGATGGGTTGACCTAGATGTGACCCATGCCAAAAAACTAGGCCTAGTTAGCAATAAAACATGACGGCGCTGAATTTTCCTCCACCGCGGGTGATGGTCTTACATCACGAGGCGTTCTAGTTCATTATGCTTTTAATTGCTTGATTTTTCCGTACTATACGAGTTCCTTCCCGGCTTGCATGTGTTCCTAGTTTTGCTTGGCATATAACATGTCGTATCTTTCTTTCCCTCATGCAATCGCAGCTACCTCTGTGGAGAGGGATGCTTAACTTGAGAGTAAATAATTGTGATACGATCTGACAATTAAATAAACCACACAAATTCGTTCCCATTTCGCACATAAGGTAGAACGTGTTCTTATCCCTTTTGTTCTCCTCAAGATCTAACGTATTGCTGGTTTTGCGCTGAAGCTCCTGCCTCCATTAACGAAATTTATAGCACAACAAAACTGGCCACTGTCGACCTATCAGCCACCGTTGGGAAAAGTCAAAGAACAAAATTCATGGCTGGCTACACCTTCCGTCTCCAGCGTGTGCAAGCTTAATTTTACTACGCCAAGGCCGCTACGTACTGTCTCTTCGGCAGGCCGAACTCTTTCGCTGGAGGTCACATCGATCACCATTCATTCACTCGGGTGATGTGGCTCTCCTTGCCTCCCCATAAACTGTCTTCATAGCGCTTGACCCCTTCCTCCCATAGCGCCTACATCTTACTTGCGTTTACTCTTGCAGCCCACTGCGGCGAAGCGAAAACCGTCGCTGTGTTGCTGACGGCTGTATTAAAATGATATCAAGCAAGTCCTTTCTTTCCTAACCTATTCTCTCAACAAACGTCGTAAACTATGTAATGAAAGTACTAAGGAGTTGCTCGTTGAGCAATAACTAACTACGTAAAATGTGTCAATTAATTGACTACTAGAAATCACTGGATAATCGTTTTATAAAAATATCAGGGGGATTATAAAATTTCTTAAAAAATGTATTTTTTATTTATTGCTTAAGTCCATGGTTATGTCAAATGATAAAAAAGTGCACGTCTCCTGCCTTAGGTTGTGTCAGAGAGCGTAAAAAATGCATAAACTGAAATTCGTTTTGAGCGTCATGTGTTAAAAATTAATTTTTGGTGCCCAACGCGTTTCACTGCTTTCTCTGATTATCAAGAGCTACGTATAATACGTGCTTTTAGAGCGAGAACAACAGGCCTTTGTCGTAAGCACGGGCAACAGCAGCTGTCGCATTTATATTATGTACTAGTGGACCCGCGCGTGAAAAAATTCACGGAATAATCGATATTTTTATTAATATAGGCCGTTGCGGAATCCTCTCTTAATAGTTTTATTTTCTTAATTGATCCATAGTCATGCTGTCAACCTTAGCTCTTCTTTTCTATGACTTGTTGTTTCCACATTTTTCTGCTCACGCTTATCAACAGCTTTCATTCACATCTGTTACATCTCTGCTTCAAGTCTTTCTTGACTGTATGGCATGGACGATTCAATATGTCTCCATTCGTAGACTGTAGTAGTCTCTGACTCCGTAAACGTTCCCTATCTTCCTTCTCAATTATACGTGAGTCTTCAATATAGTGAGAGGCAAGAATAAATCTCGAGTAAAACACTGCAATAAACTTTAATGTAACTCCAGCCAGCTTGTATACATGTAAGCGCTCCGGTGCCAAGACACCGTCTTATAAACTTGGATATCTGCTTCACTGAAGTGCTGAAAATTCTCACCCTCAGAGAACGACAGTGTCAGGGATGATATGCGTGATATGGAGCTGGAGGAACACATGGTAATGGACAGAAATACATGGAATAGCAAGATCTGCTTCAGTGATCCAATCTGAACGGGGATTATACTGTTGTAGAAGGAAAAGAGAAAGACGATAAGCTAGAAGAAATAGTTGTCTACTACTCGTGAAGAATCATCATCTCGTGAGTGTTCCGTTAGTCATCTGCCGAATTTACGCGTCGTGACCTCAGAGAAAAAAGTTACAAAATCGGACTCCAGAAGCTGCATACATTATTATTACATATTGTTCCGATTTCAAAAAGTGTTTCAAGCAAGACGTGTATTCAGAGAAAGGGATAAGGATCAGCCATCGCCATCTTCTGCAACCTTTTCATCGATTTACAAGATCTGCAGTATGGCCTATTTTTCGCCTATCTATTTCGTTAAGAGTGTGACACGAAAGATAGCTAGGCACATATAAATATATAAACAAATAAACTCATGACGGTGTTTACTATATCGTATTAATTGATATGTAATGTCTGCATAAGTTTTCACATATGCAGTACAATATTTAATGAAGTCAATCCATCAGAAATGCCTTAAGAAGCTCAAGGTTAACAAAGTCAAGACTTGTGTTGAGTACTTCAGATCATAGATGACTGCCATTCGCAAGACTGGCCGAACATGGGAATTTGCATGATAATGGGCAGTAGCAACCTGTAAACGCATTCAACTATGATTGCGACTAGAGCCAGTAACTATTGTATAACAAGTACAGTGTTAGTGCTACTGTGCGCTCTGCAAAAATAATAAGTGAAAAAAGGAAAAACAATTCTATTAACGAAGTGCTGAGTAGTTACACGCATACATTGTGAACCGGGAGCTGCGTCTGTAACGCTTGCTGTCTGAGTATTTCAACTAAAGCACTCTCCAAGCGCATACCCCCGCCGATTAAGCAAGGCAATGGAACGAATCATTCAGACTAGTCCTGAAATTACTATTTCTTTTTTTATCATCATCATCCAAATTTCGCCTCTTGACAGTAATAATAGCCTCTGTTATTTTTTTTTCAAGCTACGTCTGTAACATTTATGTTCTGACACACTGTGACAAATATTGGACAGATACAAAAACAGACAAACCCATCATCACCAAAATTTAGTCATTGGTTGCCTTTTAACATTTCGACAATTCCTTCAAATACCATAAATTTCTATTGATAACATTTGCAGTTATATTTCTGACAAACATTATGAAATATTCGTCATTCACGCAATTGGACAAACTGGTCAGCGGTAGAATTTGATCGCTTGTGTCTCTTAACGTGTTTAAAAATTCCTACATATTTCATGGAAATCCGTTCATAACTTTTTTGAGTTATGTCAGTTATGTAAAAAAAGTCAAACAAAGAAACGGACTAACAGATCTGCAGAAAAAAATGTGGTAATTTATTTCTAATAATAACTCTAAAAACTGCAAATTACTTAAATATCGGTCTATACCTTTTTAAATTATGCTACCGAAAATAAAACAGACAAGTAAATAAATGGTGGATTTTATCTTAACCAAAAGTAAATCATCTGTTGCTCCTAACGTACATAACAATCCCTGTAAATTTTGTAAAGATCCGTCCATAACTTATTTAGTTATCTTAGTGACCTACAGATAAACTCTATACAAACATGACCTTCTTGGCGGAGGTAAATATAAAGTGACACTCGTATCGTAACCTGCTGATTCGTAAATTCAAAACTGAGGCATATATCCACAGGTACAATTTCTGATAACAGGTCTACCGTTAGTAATGACAGCAAAAAACAATTTTTGAAGGGCGTAGCTGTAGGTTATTTGGTAAACTTTATTTACTATTCACGGGTCACTCGAAATGAAAATTTTCAGAAACCTGTTGCTTTACTTCTCGTTTTCTATAACGTTTCCGTTGTGCTGTGACTTCGTAGTCAGGACGACGCTTATTGTATTTTCAATAGGCACTACGTCGTTACCAGAGGACAATGACCGTAAAGCATAGCCCAGCCCTCCATCGTCCCCTAAATCAATCAATCAACTTTATTAAGTACTCACAGGGGTGGTACAATAGTTATAATAAACATAGTTTATCACTAGACTTAAATTAGATACAGAGAGCGCTTGCCAGCCTCAGTACACGCTACACTGCGTTTCGGCTCATTGTTTGGCCTCTGTTTGGTAAGAGTATGCGCTATCAACAACCAACAAATGAATGTTTTTTTTATTGTTTATTTGTTTTTATTCGATTTGTTTGGTTTTATTTACAAATATTACAAAATAAACAGTTTTACTGCTAGAGATTATTAAATTTTATTTAAACAACTGTAAAGATGAGTTAATGTGTCTCTATTTAGGAATCCGTTTGACTGTTAGGGCAGTTAGGGTCAACTATTAGTTTTGTTTATTAAAAACAATAACCTATGGAATTTTGAGTTAATTCATTTCAGAGATGCATTTCTAATTTTATTGTGGCATGTCAGCAGCTACTGAAAATTAGCAGAAGTAGTTAAAGCTCATGAGAAGAATGCAGACGTGTAGCCATTTCATTTTCTTTAGTTTAATACTCTGCTTTTAATTCGCTAGTAACTAGTCATTTATATCAAGTGTTCTTTGTATTTCGAAATGTTTTTAAGTTATTTCAAAGGATTTTATAACTTTTTCTCTGTCTTTAGTTCATTACTGTGCTTTTAATTAGCTAGTAGATAGCTAAATCTGCTAAGTTGTATTTGTAATTTAAAGTGTTTCAAGTTTTTCAATAGATTTTCCATTGCAATAACTATAAATTATAACTTCTCAGCAGCTTGGATGTTGAATGTAGCCATAGCAAATACAGGTACTTTGCTAACTATTTTTGCTCAACACCCTTTTCTTAATGTAATTCTTTTACAACAGGAAGTTGAAACGAAGCGACTAAGATCGATGATGATTAGCTAACTACATGTTTGCAAAGCAGAATGCCCTTTAAATGTTGGATAAATTTTCTAAAACTAGAAGAAACAATAAAATATTAAAAAAGCAAATAAACCAAAAAACATGTTTTATTTTGTTTTAACATAAAAATGTTTAACAAAAAACATGGCTTCTTGTTTAAACAAAAAAAAAACATGGTTTTGCGAACCCTGTATTTCGCTACCATTACTCTCTCTGGAGGAGGTTTATTCAATACAGGAGTTTTTTCCACACCTATCATAATAGTTCAAATTTTGTCTTTTTGGTCATGTTGTTGTCCTGGATTCACTGGTATTAAATCAGTAGATGATTACGGTGTGGTAAGACAAACATGTTTGAAAGGGTCCAGTTTATTTTTGCAGCCCCTTTAGAGTGATGGCCTTCCACCCCTTCGCCCCTTTTCCTTACTGACGCAAGTTCTGGATCAAAAATAAACAGCGCAGTTATAGATTTCTCTGAGACTTGACAGTCGTTTCGCTACTCTTGACTAACCACTGGCCTGCGTCATAGCTCGCTGCCAGGCCATGTGGCACTGAGAATAATGTAGTTTTCAAGGTATCTCTGCATCATAGTTTTTGGGTAAAAAATGGGAGAAATTTGAATTTCATCCGTCAAGTGGCCCCCGTTAACAAGATCTCTCGACGGTCAGCGAACACAGTACTCGTATTATACGTCATTTCTCTTCGTCGTAGATGCAAACACATTTTCTGCGCTCGTGTAGAACTCCTCATCCGAAAACCTTTTCGACAAACACAATAGTAAATTATCTATTCTTGCAGGCTTGGACTTGCAGCTTAATCAACCGTGACGTCTTCTAGAATTTCTTGTGAACTGATGGATGCAAACGAACGAAACTATGAGTGAACAAATATATACACTGATGAATGGAAACGAGTTCTAAATGTGGTTGATAATTTTGCAGCTCGAAATAACTTAGTCGGGGACTGCCTATATAATGCGACAGACATGGAGCTAACACAGTGAAGTCTCTACACCGACCAGATCACATCAACGTTTATAAATTATACAGTGCCGGCAAGAAAAATCTTTACACTTCAATGGCAAGAAAAAAGTTTACACGAGAAATGTGAGTTAGTATTTCGTTTGCCCTACCCGACGTAATAAAGCGAGAAGATGTTAGTGATGATACATTCCCTCCGCCCACTAATAGCAAACGTCCATCACCCAGCAAACCCTCAGCGAGGGTTTTGTGCTGTTGCAGTGAGGTTGATAGTGGATCGTTCTTGCCGACGTTTTATGTTAACTTTCTTATAAGTTTGCAGTCATATAACTTAGCACCTACAGCGGACAATGAGTAAAAAAAATGCTTCAAATGAAGGAGTAAACCCTTGCGTTAACTATGCTAGAAAATGGAGACTTTGATTACTGTAACCAAAGATCCGGGGATGTCAAGAGAGACAATCGATCAGCTGAAGCGGTCGGGGACAAAATTACCAACAGTGTAGGTACCACAGAAGAAGTCAGGCTCTGGCCCACCTAAAAAATCTACACTGAGAACACATAAGCTTCTGGAGCGTGAGGTTATCCAAAATCATGCTTTAACTGTCGTTGAATTTACAAACAAACACCCTGAGCTCTTCCAGAACGTCGCAACAAGGATAATAATTCACGATTGCCTGCAGAAGAACCTTGGTCTTCAAAGTCGGCGTGCCGGAAAGAAACCCATGCTCTTCCCGTTTTACGTTTCAGTCTCTCTTTTATTGCATAGTCAAAGCAAATTTTTACTCCTTCATTTGAAGCATTTTTGACCCATTGTGTACTGTTGGTGTAAAGTTATATAACTTTAAACTTATAAGAGAACAAAAATAACACGTCGGTAAGAGTGATCCACTATCAACCTCACTTCAGCAGCACAAAACCCTCGTTGAAGGTTGGGATGGGTGATGGATGCTTGCTATGAGTGGGTGGAGGGAATGCATCATCACCAACATCTTCTCGCTTTATTATGTTGGGTAGGGCAACGAAATACTAACATTTCTCATGTCCTGCCATTGAAGTGTAAAGATTTCTTTCTGCTGCACTGTACTATGAACTAATTTAAATTGGTTGTTACATCTGGAATCTTCTGGCATTATGCAAGCTCCAAGTTGTACTGTATTTCATTGGATAGAGCTAACCATCTACCGAGTACTGGATTTCCACTCGCATTGGTAGCTTCATGAGATTCATGTTTCAAATTTCAAATGAAAGGATATCATGACAAGGCAGGGCTGTTGTCTATGCAGATGTTTCAAGGCTATACTGCCTTCAGTATGACAGAGTAATTTAGTTAACATTGCTTCAAACTGGGATTTCATACAATGTAAAGCTGCAGTTGAGATGTGAAATTTGTTTTCATTTATTAGTTTGTGGGGCACCAAGGTTGTGTTGGCAGGGCAGAGCTGTTGTTACAGGGGAGGTTGGATGTTGTTCTGCCACCTCTGCAATAACTGCCGCTCTACCATTTCACGATACTATTTCTCGTTCATTTTTAATTATCTGAACCTTCATGGCACATGGCTGGGCCTCAGGATAAGGTAGGATTAGATTAATTCAGGCCGTCCCTCCTATGACATGGAGAGGTCCACCCTCATGCAGGGGCTCCATGCACACAGGCTCGGAGGCTGTGGGGATATTTTTAATGTGTGCCCACTATATTTCTACGATCCTTGGTTTCCCACTTCTCTCCCGAGTTTCCTTTCTCTAACGCTATGCTCCGTGTGCTTGGATATTTTTTTTTTATACATTACATACCTACATGCCGCTTTCTTTTTCCTCTCCTGGAACCTTGCATCGTGTCTAGGAAGCCTGAACCTTACGTATTGCCCACTTTATCTTGGTAACAGGGATACTGTCATATAACAAAAGTCGGTGCCTCTAGCTGGTAATGGGTTAACACTATCTAACCAAGTCGAGCTATTTCGCTGTACAAAGTATTTTTCCCTAGGAATACTATAGGACAATTAAGATTTGTAGCAATATAACACACCCTGTATGAAGTAGGATTGAGGTATTGCTTAACTGATTTAGTTACGTTCCGCTAGCCAGGATTTTTTTTTTTCATTGTTTTGGAGAGAAATCTCTCAGTTCAATCAACAACTGTATACCTAAAATATCAATTTATTTGTTTTCTGTTACCTCTAAAGTATCCTATGAATTTTTTTATATTAACAAGTCTATCCGTATATTGACTCACTTTGCGGCTCGAGCTCGACATTAACGATATACGCTTTCTCGCTTGAATGCTTGATATTATTTCAGTAGTTGTCAGACAACATTGCAAGCAGGACATTTGCTTGCCCAATGAAAAATTAGAAGAAACATTCACTGTTATATGGAAATTCAAGGAGGGAAGTGCAACGTGCCGCCATTGGAGAAGCCAAATAGTAGCAGAAGAAATGACCGTTGTCAGTCAGTGAGTTTTCTTCGCTCTATTTGTGACAGTGCTTCGAGTATAACTGTTGTAACAACAGTAATATCAGGGCGATGACAAAACGAACATGTGGCGGCAATATATAGGACGTGTACGATTAAACTCCAAAATTAAGCCTCCGAAGCCTGATTTGTTTGAAACTTCAGGCAGGGGGGCTGGCTTCGGCTCTTCACAATACTCTCAGGCATGGGCCCTCGCTCGACTACCCTAGAGATTTCCAGAAACTCAATTGGTATGCTCCGTAAAATGAAGTTTTCAGCAGGCTCAGCGTGATGGCGCTGCTTCTAACACTTACAGCACGTTTTACAAGGACAAAGCCAAAGCTTCTGTCTGAAGTTTCAGACGAGTCAAGCTTCCAAGGCTTAATTTTAGTGCCCAATCGAACGTGCCATAGTAGCCATTTACTGTCAACAATGTACCCTGCTGTAAGTGAATTGCGTTGACAACGTTCCGTGATGCTGCCTAGGAAGATGAAGTGTATCTGGCTATTTTCTTTTCACATGAAAGGATCAAAACAGCCGGGAGGGGCCAAAAATTTATTTTAAAAATTCAGTCATTTGCCTGTTCGTTTGGGAATTTGTTGCCAATTGTTGCACCTAAAATACTTCACCAGGAATTGCTGCAACTTGCATGCAATCTTTATCCGACAAAGTTCGTTTCCCGCCAGTCTCGTTGCGTGGCGATTTCTGTCCAGATTTCAAGTTCCGCCAGGGTTACGCCAGAATTGTCTAGTGTAAACGACTCTATGATGCCATCCGTTGCTCATACTGTTAATTTCGAGCAAAGTGGATCATCTTTCTTTTCTTTGCTGCCAAAAATTCGCAGTGATTTCCAAAACACAGGTAGAGTGGCCATAAGTAAGTTCTACGTAAATGCTTCAAGGGCGAAGGAAAATCGACCGATAATAAATAAAATGTACCTACATCATAATGCACAATGGTCTTTGTTACTCTGTTTGAAACATAGCACTGTACTTAATGTACGGTAGGTCTCCCTAATGAAACTGTAAGGGAAAAAATGTAGGCCAAGATTTGGAAGAAATTTTTTTCAGTTGAAATCAAAAGACCAACACCCAGGCCCCAGTTGTTCTGAAGCTGAAGGCGTTCCATCCAGTGATCTGAAATTCTCACACAGCAAGTTGCGCATGAGCTCTCTGCTTTTGCTACACTAAGTTCTGCAGAGCTTGCTACCTTCATTACTAAATTCTGCAACGAGCTATATCATTCAGCGAGCGTTACGGCAGCTTTAAGGCACTTGCACTTCTCTCATGTTTCTCCCGTGAAGTTTTAGCAGTGTGCCTGAATACTGCGTGTCTTACAAATGTTCCAAGAAGTTCTCTCGCATTGAATTTTTTTAGCTCAAAGCCATAATGTAACTTCAGCCTGCTTGATGTATTCTTCCTGGAATTTTAATTGTTGAGCTGGCCCTCCTGCTTAAAATGGGTAGCGCCAACATGAAGTTATTCTTGATGGATTTCATTGACGAACAAAAAATAAATAAATAAAGGTTTGTAGAAAGCTGCGGAGAACCCTGCTAGGCCCTGCCTTGGCTAGTCGGGAACCATATAAACTTCATAGCACAAAAGGCCTGCTGTTAATCACTTGTCGGTATTTAGCGTCGGTAATTTGTATTATCTCTATCATTACATGCATGGATGATAATGCTGCATATCACTTCTTTGTGTCAAATGTATCTCCTAGGTCCTCTATTCACTTATAGTCGAATAAGACGAGTTTAGCTCTACGTGTAATAGAGTCCAACGACCCGAGCGTGATTTACCTAACGTTTTGAATAATGCATCAGGACTGGTGGGAGTATATGTAATGGAACCGCAAGCCGCGTCGCCGCATCTTCAGACAGAATTTCTGTTTGATGTGGGCCCAGAAAATGAGGGATCCCACCAGGCAGCAATAAGAAGCCACGCGAGGCTTGTTGGTGTCGCCTGGTCTAATCCGGGCAGTTATGAAATTAAGAGTCTGACTGTAAAGGTTCTTCCATAGGGAATTCCTTGACATTTGTTCTTAAAGTTACACGAAGCTGACGATATTAGTACGAAAATATTATATTTAATAGAGCAGTTTTATGGAAAGTAAGCAATTCTTTCTCAATTTGCTCGCAAGTACTACAAGTCTGACTGATGCGATCTGCATGACACGTAGCGCATTTAAATGCCGTCCCCGAAACAAGTTAGTTCTCAACACATAAAAAATATTAGTCGTTAATTTAAACTAGAATAAAGGTGAAGAATTTACTCATCACACTGCTGCTTTTACTGGAGCCCTACAGTACGAAGGTGCCAGAATGATTTACGCAATACTGGAAACAGTTAACTTGTAGCAATTCAATAAGTTTTTTATGAGTTGTTTCATTTTTATGCAACGGGGCAATATCACTGCGTATGCGCATGTGAAATTTTGAATTATCTGCGCAATAGCAAATAAGCCGCTGTTATTTATATATATGTCTTAGCGCCTAGTTCGGCGTGCCATTTTATATGCATTTCAGTTATAGATGATAATACGAGGATCATAGGAAACGGCCAATGGATGATACAGCAATCTCAAGTATATTTAGGAGAAAAATAGTAAAGCAAAATTGAAGCCACAATTTGCTACCATAATTTTCATTTTTATATTTTTCGTAAGCAGCTTAACCAGTGATTTGAGATGAAATCCTTTCATCCATTGAAGATGTTGAAATATCTTAACACATATGATGACATATCCCTAGCAGCTGTCAAGTGGCGTCACAGAGATACTTCTTCGACATGAAATTCCTTCCACAGGAGCCGAGCTTTCGGTTAAGACACAACAGACCTTCTGTGGGATCGAAAGCTGGACGGCAAGCGGGTTATTGCATTATTTAGCTGCGTCTCACCAAGACACTAATGATTTAATTATTGGTGAACGTATTCCCGTGCTTGAAATAATCTTGCGGAATGCACCGTCCAATTGGGATAAGTTGGTCCATTAGGAAGTCAACGTCGACGTGAGGAGCCATTTTGGCTCAAACTTGAACTATGAGTCGCCCAACAAGTTCATCCTCTGTTATTACTGCAGCTCACCATGACGTCTCTATATCTTTGTGCTGATGCCTGAGCCCGTAAGTTTGTGTTCCATCGTTGAGCAACGCCCTTTGCTCCTACCATCGCGAGGTCCAATATGTACTCTTCCGTAAAGAATATGTGTTGAAAAGATGCTTTCGTAATTTTTGCTACCCAAGCGGGCAATCCTCGTGAATACCATTTGGAAGTAAACTTCTTCTTTCTAGTATTTCCCAAATGACTTGAAGATACGGCATCGTGTACATAAGGCATACCAGTAATTTCTGATGCTTATTCCTCGTCTGAAGACGGTAGTGGCGGACTTCTCTCTCCATACTTACACAATTACTTGCTCAACTCGAACAAAACGCCGAAATGTCCATCGCAAGCAGCCATGGTTTAGTGATATATTTCCTCCCAAGATAACGGTCACTGCCTATTTATTTTGAGCATTTCGAATGCATTCTATTATTTGAAGCCTATAGTTGATTTTGGACTATTCCCCAAAGAAGCTTGTGAGCCTGTTTGCAATAGAAAAAAAAACCGTCCACTAGGCGCCGGCATCAAGCCTTCCGGGGTTTAATTTGTCCGAAGCTTCAGACAGAGGCTTTGGCCTCGCACTTAGTTCACTTATATCCTGATTGCTTGAAAACGTCACATGCACCGCAGTGCTGCCGTGTACTTCGTATGAGATGTGGCATGTTTGCTTACAAAATACTTCATCCATAATTAACTGTTTTTGATGTTTAATACTCACACACGAGACGACTTTACCTCTACCAGCGTAAACTTGCACACGAACCTCTTCTGGAAACCTAGGAAAAAACATTGGTGGAGGAGAGACGTTGGGTTCGCCCCTCTTATGTTATGGAAAGCAGCAACCCTAGGGAGAACGAGAACCCTCATAGACGTCTTTGCTCATTTCTCACTTTATTATTCTTTCAACTTTCGTACGTCGTCTCTTGATTCTTCATTCTGTTCTTCCTCCTCTTTCTCAACTTACTTTTAGCTTGAGCGTTGATCCTGTGTGGGAACACCCTCGGTAGTGGGATCTACGTTTCTGTCAACATGGTAGATACCCCTAATCTCTTTCTCTTTTGAATCACTTTTGTTGTGGAGAAAGAGGCTTAAAGTTATTCTGTATCTACATTATAGTAAAGATCGATGCGTATTTATCTGTTTGGTTATTTTTTTTTTGCATATCTGTCCATTTCCTGTAATCCTTGAAGAAAACAGATGGGAAAAAATTTGGCCAGGCTGTAAATTGCGGCCATCCTGTCACGATTCTGTGTTAAAAACCGCTAGGTGAAAATGAACCAGATTGCAGATTATGGCAACAGCATGGGAAAATCATAGTTAAATACACCTCTTGCTCCTCTAGCGCTGAAATCCGAACTATGAAGTTATCTACGGTTACTCAGCTATCTCACCCATTTTAATTTATACTTTTCTAACGTCCAAGCATCAGTAGCACTGAGGTAACGTTTAAGTCAGTGGGAAGAAAGGGTAATATATTCTTCCGTGTACAGCAAACTGGCAAAGAGCTGGAGGATTCCGTTGCAACCATTATTGTTCACCTTAATTTCTTTTTTTTGCGTAAGAGCTTTCTGCTTGAGTGAAAAATTCGACTAATATGTCATGACGTATCTTTGTTACCGAGTCAAAATTTACATGAGTGATGCTTGATTGCATGCTGAAACTGATTTTTTTGCGTGTCACTGAACACAAGGAAGAACAGCGTTCAACAGGAGTGGGCAATTCTTGCCCATGGAAATTGGTAGTAAAAGTGATAGCTATAGAAGTATCATCTTAACTTGTTTGCGGTCGTTTTTAAAGGCCGAGTACATTAGTAATATTAATGTTAATAATAACCTACATGCGAGCCTGGATTTCCTACACAGTTGTTGCTTGCAATTACGTTATTCAGATAGTATCGTTAGTTTTACACTTCGATGATTGAGTGCACTAGATGCTCCTGATATAGTCTACATATTGCGGTGCAGATTATTGATTTTTCAGCTCAATATTAAGTGATGCACTTACAATTAACGATAAGACTCTTAGGCTTTTAGCTGAGTGGCATGGATTTGCAATGTTTGTAGCGAATTTATGTATCTATTGTCTGGATTTTTAAATGCTGAAATTTTGGTTTTCCTTTGAATTAAATATTCTGATGCCTTTCATATATCCGTTCAGATTTTCGGCTCTTTGTTGAACGATGCTGGCTTACAGAGACTATCACTCACTCTCTGAACACTTTTTGTATTATGCCAGACATCTTAATTGTTGCTCTCTTCGATTAAGAAAGTGATGGTGGGAACATGAAGCATACAGTCAGCTCTCATATAAATGCGCTTTACTTTAACCCTTCACACACACGGTTTATCATACCTATATGATACGCATATAATTGTGTTATACTTACAGGCAAGGTAAGATGACGTCCTATATAGGCACGTGTCATTCTGCTGTCAAGGGGTCAGATCAATGGCCCCCTCTCATATCTGCATATTTACTAAATGTTCTACCTAACGCGAGTTTACCTGATAAAATTTCAGTAAAACCAATTAGGAGCGTGGTCAGTGTTATGATTTTGTGAGGAACATGCTGCTCGCTTCGGAAAAGAAGACGCTTGTTAACGAAGTTTTGTGCTTGTGGAGGGGATTTAAGCAGTAAAATCATTGCCTACCGCCATTTAACAGCCGTAAAATACATGTTTATTTGGCTTCCTTTCGTAGAAAATCCACCAGTGCGTAATAATGTTGCGCTTCCTGATGGTCTAACGGGCTGTTTTCAAATAGCGCTTCTACTGCTGTTTTTTGCATGGATTAGCGGTGAACTGTTTTGAGGAATAGTTAGAAAATTCGTTTCCACTTCCAGTGGTAAAATTTTGTCTCCTCAAATTGCTGACCTTTGAAAGTTATATTGTGCGGTAAAAATAAAAAAAAAAACCTGAGCCTTTATTTTTTAATAACAGTACAATGAGCTTCTACAATACGATCTACTAGATCGCATGGTAAAACCTGCGGTCTACCGCATGGTAGAGGCTGCAGTCTACCACATCTTGAGAGTGCATACTGATTGTTACGTGTACCGGCGCCAGCCATGCGTAAATAGTTCATATTTTCCTTCAATCGCTGACATGTGTTAGGGCAGCAGCGAGCTGCTTTGATCCTACTCGAGTCATTAGTTTTGCGCGTGTCGCAGTACCTACGCTGTCGTGTTTGCAGCATAAACAATGGATGAGCTTCTGATAATAATTGACTGATATTATGGTGCGGCAACTTTAAGTGAATAACTTTTTGTATATTTCTACAATAGCACGATTCATTTGTGAAACGAGTTACACGTTAATACCTTTTTGTAGTATAGATAGGAGAATTTGAATACTTGTTATGAAAGACAGAATTAACTTTATGCAAAGCTGCATCATGTTAAGTTAATATATCGTTATATCCTATATGTCAGCGTGGGCGTGATAGGCTGCAAATTTAAGACAGATTGTAGCCAGGATTCATATATTTTCTCAAAGCTTATGTCTCGTGGGTGCTCTATATCGGGGCATTATGTACTTAGGACACAATTTCAAACACGCTTCCGGATTTCTGACATAAATCGTTCTAAAAATTCAATCAAAATCTGAATAATCCGCAGTCGCAATCAATTTTGGTATAATATAGAGCACTGATAACAGCAATAGTGATTATGCTAATAACTTTGTTTCGTTGGGCGTAGTTTACTTCGGTCTTATGTACGAAGTTCAATGAATTATTTTGAATAGGAACAGAATGTCTTCTAACTTGGATACGAGCCCCTGCGTGTCTGTGTAACGAAATAGAGTACGAACGCAACCTCAGGGCTTCAGTAGGGTTAGACGGCTGGTGGTCGAAGCCCATTATACGGTATACGTTCACTTTCCTACTGTATGATCTCTGGTGTATGATCTGTCCAGCTTTTGAGCGGTAGGAATATGGCAGTTAAATGTAACAACTACTGTTGGTTCACTGCCATGTAGCAACAGCATTGTAATATTTACTGGCCAGTCTTCGAAACGCATTTCTCAGTATTTCGAAATATCGCTGTTAATCGGAAATCGAGTCTACCCTTCCCGAGGAGTTCAGTGGTTAAATTAGCCTGTATGCCTTGGGTGCCTTGTTTGGCGTTCCCAACGTTACCCGGACGTCAGCTCACGTGTTTGTATCACGATGCTGCGTTTCGTCTGTTGGGTCACAGTTAGCGACCAAAGAGAGAACTATCGCTAAATATCTCCACAGTGTACTTTAACCGCTGACCGCTGGTCCATCTGGTATTCTTCTTAAAGGAGAATCTAGCAAATTTTTGAACTCTATAACTTCGAAAAAGCCGAGACATCTTGTTATATATTTTTGCTTCTCATACAGTAAAATTATTAGACTACTTTGTCGCCACGGCTTGGCCACAATCTTTACTCTTTACTTGGAATGCGTATATTGCAAGTCCTTTCTTAGTGTCTGGCGACAATTCGCTCATTGACATTCACAGCAACTTACCCAACATAAAAATTTGTAAAGCACTTGAATCTTCGTTTCATTGAATACAACTATGTAGAGACAGCTAAGTTGGTTGTGGTAGTCGTACTCTTGTCTGCCGCGAGTTTTTGCAGCGAACGATCTTTGGATAGCTTCAAGTTGCTCTAGTTTTTTTTTTCTCGTACTCGGCATTCAGAGTGGAGAACTTTACTCTATTCTCGGTAGAATTAATTGCTTCCATAGAGAAAAAGTACGTAAACCCATCCACTCAATTTCTTTCCTACAGCAAGAACTCAATATATTCTTCAAAGGTACCATCGTCTTGCATTCTCACTCCAAGATATCTTAAAGCTGCCTTTCTTCTAATTTCACGCCCATCGCTAATAGTACGGCTTGTTTTGCAGCTGAGGTATCAATTCGTTGCTCTGCGTTGGACTCCTAATTTCCATGTTATCAATGTCATTACACAGATGTGGCGACTAGAATTTGCTGTTCAATTCTGGTCGCTACATCTGTGTAAAGATATCGATAACATGGAAAGAGTCCGACGCAGAGCAGCGAAATTGATACCTTAGCTGCGAAACAAGTCTTATGAACGTCGCCTAAAAGAACTGGGTCTGATCTGTCGTGAGCAAAGACGACTCAGGGGGCAACTAATAGAAACCTTCAAGTATTTGAATGATTTTAACCACGTACCTACAACGGGACTCTCTGAAAGATACGTTAATGATCGCCTGCGAAAATACGGTCTAGAACTCAATCATAAAGATCGAAGGACAACCTTAAGTCAGCAGTTCTTTCCGAATTTCATAGTTAGCATTTGTAAAAGGCTCGTTTCCGACGTTGTTGGTGCGGAGTCAGTCAACGCGTTTAAAAATCGTCTAGACATACATTGGGAGAGACATACTCCACAGTAAAGAACTCTCCCTCCAAGAGTCCACAAACTCTTAACGGTCAAAGCTTCCGAGCCACCTTAATCCATCTGCTTCTTTCTTCCGTTCCAACTACACAGTTTTCCATCTCTATGCTCCGTATATCAGCGGCTATTGAAGATGCTTGCGTGCATTCATGATCGTCTTTTAGGGTGAGATTCTACCCCCCCCCCCTTTTCTTTTCCTTCTCTCCTCAGTCCTCTATATCCTACCAACATAACTGCAATAGCTCATAGAGAGCCGGGGCGTAATTTTCCGTGTATCTTTGGGTATGGGCCTATTGGTTCATACACTGCCGCCTATCTAATCTAATCTAGTATATGTTGTGGACTCAAAAAGTATTGAACTTTTGCCGTATCGAAGCAGCTCGCTTTCGTTTCAATAAAAGTCATATTTTTTTTACCGACCATCGGTAGATAGTTTCCAAATCTCGCTAGGCAGACAGCACGCCTTTCACTGATTGTACAGCAACTAATATTCGTGTATGTATCATCAGTAAATGACGAAGGGACCACATAGTTGCATCCGTACTTCACGTCATTGATCACGATAACAAAAATTACAGGCCCGAGCACGGTGTCTTGTGGTACTCCACTGAGTACTGGTTGCCTTGGAGGCACTCTGTTGCTGACGATGACACTTGAGTTCTATTAGACAGGACTTTTCCAAGTCAACGAAGAGAGTTTCCACGGATACCCATACAGGAAAGTTTTGCCATAGGATTCCGTGGTCAACTTTATCAAAAACCTTGGCAATTTATGGGAAAGGTCTTATATTTGATTTTATTTCAAGTTTTCTTCTTATGACGTAAACACGGTTAGGTTCGTTATCACGACACAACGACAGACTTTCTAACAACTACAAGCAAGTCTTTGGCTCGGCTTCCGATCTCCAAGGAACGTTCGAGGTCATCACTTGGGACGCTGATGCCTATATTGGTGATAAGCCGCATTTTAACCAAGTAGCCAATATCTGTCTTTCGTGCCCACTTTGCTTCCTTCCACTTTCATACTCCTACTGAACTTGCTGTTGTCTGTTCTTCCTCTTCTTTCCCGACTTGCTGTTCCCATGCGCGATGATCCTGTGTGGGAACACCTTC
>LQNS02277221.1:1516007-1532183 GCA_001587735.2 Parhyale hawaiensis | reverse complement strand
CTTTCCGCATATTCAAGTCTTGCTTTCTTATTCTTCTTACTGATAAGTGGTTTAGTGGCAGGACTGCGTGCCTTTAACCTACATGCATTGAGGCGACGAGAAACTGTATAGCGAGACACTTCTATGTTATTATTGACCTTCTGCTTTCTGAAAATTCCTGCTGCAGTTTCGATAGGATCTTTCTGGGCATAGCGTTTAATAATCCTATCAACTCGTACGGTGATTTTTCGAGGGCGGCCTTCAGATACCGGTGATTCCAGCTGCTTCTTTTCATCATAGAGCTTCAAAGCACGAGAAATAACGTTTTTGGATCGGTTTACCTCTCTTGATATGGCCGAAAGAGTCATTCCCGAGGACCTGAGCTTAACAATTTCTTCCCGCAGCTAAGAGTAAGAGTGGCAGTTCTAAAAGTCATATACACGAAATTGAATGTTGCCAGATGACCGTGGTAAATGTGAGAATGTTTTAGAGACGATCGTTCTCTTATTTTGCACATTTCAATTTTTGTTATTGTTTGTTAGATTGCTCTAATGTATGAAATATAGTTATGTTTGTCCTGATATTTTGTAGAAATATGTTAAATACATTCCTTAAGGCCCCATCAAAAGGTTCGTTAACCTACTCTACATGGTTAAATTTTATTTTCAGAGAATGAAAATCGTTCTCTTATTTTAAACGCTAGTGTATACACTAAACTAGGACTTCAGTTATGCTTCATTTATGACGGTAAAATCACTTCTATAGCAGCGACAGTGCTGATGTCACTGCTTCTGCTATTGCTACAAACTGTACAACAGTATGCATTGAAAATTTAGATCATGATCTTGTACTTCAAAGAGCTGAACGTATCATCGCTTCTTTGTTTTCATTTCAAGCTTTGCTGCTGTGTTTTAGTAATCATGCATTTTAAAAGTTATTTTTCTTGTAGAAATCTACAAATGCACACCATTCAAAGAGTGAGGAGCGTGTGTGCCCCATTATCTTAGTCCTTGCTTGCTAGTGGGCGACTAACAATGCATACCTGCTGCTGTGATGCTGCCTGACGTCAATCCAGAAGTGTGCTTTCACGGAAACATCATCACTAAATTTTCTAAAATATTGATATTTATCACGATTGTTGGCTATAATGTACAGGTATCTTGAAATTTTATCGATGTTTGTGAGGCATTAGGAAAGTCACTGAAATATTGGCTCTGAAAATCACCGAGAGTAGAGCAGTGTACGTAAAATGGTGGGGCGGTACAATTTTGTCTCGCCTCGGAGCAGATAGGGTTAAGCTTCTTGGTCTTGCCGTTTCAAGGCCACCCGTCCCAGTAGTAATCGCTGCTGACCTACGACTGGAACTTTATTGAAGTCAAAGGCTGTGAAACCAACTACCATGATTGAAGCTCTGTAGGAGATCATTCCTATACAGTGTGCTTATTTCGAGGGACAATCCCAAGAGTTGGCTTCTTTCCAGTGTCAAAATTTTGTATGACACACGTGAAACATATTCTGGAAAATTTCATCAGAGAGTTCCAATGAAATTGCATGTTGTGCAGCATTTTGATACATATGCATATCTTTGTCAGAAAGCTATACCTACCTCTAAGTGGCTGAAGGCCAGTCTACACAATAGTATTTTTTTTAACATGTTGTTGTTTCACTTTGTTTGCTTCGAAATTGCTGCAAATTTGAACAGATCTCAGAAATTTTCGCAGTCCCGTTGATGAAACCGAGTGATTTGGCAGCTAATTAACATTTTAGGGAATCTTTGGTTAAGTGACACACAGACAGTTGTGTCTATAATAACATCACAAAACATTCGGACGATTAACTGAGAGAATACATTCAAAAGGCTGTCGTGTGAACCGGCCTTGAGGTGACCATATGAACGTCTATAGAAGCATAATTGACTTTTCTTCCAGAAACCTGGTGCATTGCAGACCGCTAATGAATTGCTAAACATCTGAAAACCAAGCCGTTGTGTCAGTTTCACACATCCTGAGAACTGTCTAAGGAATCATTCGTATCGCTTTCACTATGTTGTTATCAGTCTATATTCCAATAATTTTCTTCCCTCATAATGTTGCCAAATTTTTATTGGTGATGAGTCTTTTCAGAATATACGACAAGGTTAACTTAAGAAGAACTTTTATACCAAATGCGAGTACATAATCAGTACTAATAAAATTTCTTGACATTTGAAGTAAAGTGAATTATTTGTCTTCGGGTTTGAATGTGCTCCCCGATCCTACTGTGTAGTGACGGTCGGTAAAGGTTGCAATTGCTGCGAACACGACACTCTCGCGATGTCATCTAAAGAGGAACAGAAAGTCGAGTGCACTAGAAATGGAGCGTTTATTTGATACGGACGCGGTGCAGATCTGCTGCAGCTGTTGTGAAGCGCTGGGCACGACGCTTCTGAGAGGACATACGAGCCATGGAGCTATCTGTAGGAGAGGTAGATTCACACATCCAATGGTACAGGGAATCGCTCCCTCAACTGACTCATAGGTTACCCGAACGTCAGTTAGGCCTTCTGCTGCATGGAACCTTTTCCATTCCTGCCCAATCTGTTCATTTCAACTTTCACTCTGGTATTGTTTTTATTTATTTTTCGTTCTCCTTCCTGTGTTTTTTCCTCGACTTGCTGTGCCCGTGGGAGCTGATCCAGTTATGAAATACTCTTTTGCATGGGCATCTATCGACATGCTGTTATGTGCCCCTTCCTCGACCTTTCCTAGACTACAACGCTCTTTCTATTGACAGGGAGGCGAAACGTCCCGTGCAAGTCGACGCGACATGACATTTCATTGAGTACGGCACTCGCTGCTCTATCAGAACACGGCTGGCACAGTATACGGACAGCATCGTCCGTGTGGTGGTCGTACTCATACTTTTTAAAAGTTTCTTTTTCAGCAAAGTTCTCGAGAGCGGCCCAGGCCTTGCTGTGCTGTTACTTTTTAGGGCCCGTCGTGCCTCGGCGTCAGGCGTAATTCGATTATTTTGCCGTCCATTTCGTGTGCGCCTTGACAGTCAGCAAAGTATATTGCGCTTTTAAATCCGGAAGTCTAGGTTAATTTGACACCGCTATAGGCTCAGAGGGAACTGAAAATTCAGACTTGATTCGTTGCTGGGAATGAGGCCGACCACTGCCCAGTGTCGCCAAATGTTAGCCAGCGCTGATAGTTTGGTGAGGTTGTTTTCCTTCTGCTCTTTTGGTAGTTTGCGCGGGCTATCGCTTTTGTTTTTCAGCATAGTATTACGGCATCAGTGTGGACCGGGCCTAACGATGCGGATGGGTGCGTTGTCCGAGGGCCAGACGAACGTGCAATCAAGAGGTCGAAGGAAACATCGTAGTGAGCTTCTTGCTATGTTAGTACTCAGTACAGAGTGGGTCTTGGTACCTATCGTGTCCAAGGTACATTGTATATCTAGACAGGTGGAGGAGTCTAGTATTGACGAGCTGCTGTATGTCTGAGCTCTGGGCTGCCGAGGTAACTGGGTGGCCCCTTATATAACCTCTGCAGCATCGCGNAGGTACATTGTATATCTAGACAGGTGGAGGAGTCTAGTATTGACGAGCTGCTGTATGTCTGAGCTCTGGGCTGCCGAGGTAACTGGGTGGCCCCTTATATAACCTCTGCAGCATCGCGTGACAGTCACGCGACTGTGAAGCATCATCTCGGTACTTCCGGTTGGTGAACGGACGGCGTTACAATAGCGACTGTAACTAACTATCGTTATGATAAATTGGCGTCAAGACTAATGCGATTATTTCAGTAGTCATTTCCTTCGCACTTCAACTTGAAGCATCTGCTGTATTTATTACTTCAGCTAATTCTTCATTACTTCGCCTGCTGTGCAGTGGAGACCCTGTCGAGGTCTGACTTTCGCCTCAACTCCTCAGCTTGACCTGCGACTCATGATATAATTCGGAGCTACAATTATTACAGTGTCTAATATGCATGGCTGGGGACACACCATACAGTCGCAGCGCGCTCGTCCCTCATCTTTGGTACATTTCGATGGTATCTTGGCCATCGAGTTTCCCTGCGCATTGGACGAACGCGCGACCTTCAACCTCAGTTCACAGGTTGAACGTGGGATTCCATAGTGTGGCTCCGGCATAACCAGCACCTGAGTTAGGGGTTCCTCGTAATTTCATCGACTTTCGCTGTCCTAAGAAAAATCCGCGCTGCACTGCATGGCCTTAGCCCAGTGCGAAGATATTAGATAGAAAACCGATGTTTGCAGGAGTGAGTATTAAATATTAGGCTGAATACCAAGTTCTTGCCTGTTTTTCAACATTTTGGAATGTTAAGCCCGACAAGAACTTTTTTTCAAAATTAATAATAAGCGTTATGTGCCTGAAGGTTTCAGATATAGAGACAGTAGTACACTCGTTTCGGTACCAAGAGAACATTCGGGGTTGTGTACCGCCTAAAAATTGTTATTGGTACTTAATTAATTAAGCGTGATTTACACCAATGACTTTTATAATTGCTAGGAGCGTAGAACAAAACTCAACTAATCCGATTACTTTACCGTGACCGTGAGTGTACCTGCAGGTACTTGAGCAATGCGCTAAAATATGGTAAAGCATAAATTCTTACCTGTTTAAATACGCACAAAAGAGGGAGAGTTATTCGACAGTTTACTATTGGCACCTGCTGCGGTGTAAGAATTGCAGGGGAGGCTGAAATTTTCAATGTTTTTATTTTTTAGTTTGAAGATAGTGTAAATATGCGCCAGCTGAAGCCGTGCCGCGGCCCCATAATCCGATTAGTTAACTCGGCTTTATGCTGATAGTGACGACGAAAGTCGTAAGTGTGAACCTGGCTTAACGTAGCCACGCTTACTTTTAGCACCATCCCATACGTTTCCACCTATCGATATTTGCACACTTTACAGAATTTTATGCATGTGTAGTAAGCATGAAAAACAGTACATATGCTGTGCAACATCTATTGGTTCAACAGTTCGCGTACTCTATGTTTTGTGGGGTAGCGTTTGTCCGCTTGTGTCTTCGTCACTAAGATATCAAGAAAAGTTTTGGACGTATCTTGGTGAAATATACAGGGACAATTTGGTACATTAGGAGGAAAAGATGTAAAACTTTTAACGAAGATTCGTATGCTCATTTTATTGGTCTCCCCAGTTTCTTTTTTTTTTTTTTGTTGCGTAACTGAAACAGTAATGCACGGATCATTATGAGATTTGCACGAATTTTTTAGAATGTTACGAAGAGGCAGCTGATCAAATTTTTGTGCTGATCTGTCTGTCCGTCTGTCTCTATCTTTGTTATTGTGTTTGTCAATGAAATAACCCAAAAGTTATTAACGGATCGGAATCTTCATGAATTTGTACGAAATATTAGACATATCGAGAGGCAGGAATGATTTAATTTTGGCGATACTCAGTTCGTACTTTTTTATATTTGACTATATAATATTTTTGTCTTAGTGCTTGTCAGAACATAACTCAAAAGTCACAGAGGGATTTTTAGGGAAATTACAGGAATCATTAGCACTGTCAGGAGGCACAAATAACCAAATTTTCATGAAAATGGAAATCGTGGCTTAGGGACAAATTAAAAGCTTTGTAACCACTGCCTTGCTAAGCGGAGGTATGCGCTCCCAGAGTGCTTCTCTAGTTATTATGCTAATTTATATAATAGTTGCATCTGGTCAACCACTACTGTACATTCTTTGACTCTTGATGAAAGTGCCGCAGTGCATAAGGTCGGTGCAGCAATAATTCACCCTCTCGCTGCCCCCCCCCCTCGTGTAGCAATCAACCATAGAACAATAGAATAATCAGTTTCCATCTCCGCTTTCAGCATTCACTGGAAACCGGTCATAAAACTGCTGATCGCCGCAATTTATTGCAACACTTCTATGACTTTATATATGAGCTCTCATTGATTGGTTCCTAGAGCGGTTAATGCCTCACTTTCTTCTCTTGTCAATATAATTTTTGCATGTTATCCTACATCCTCTGGACGCTTACACATTTCTTTCGAGACCTTTCGATTTTAGTTCCATTACCAAGCGTGACTGTTCGTCGTTGCTATCCACATACATCCTTTTTTTTCCTCTGTGAAGTCGTCCTTGTGCGGAAACAAAGGCTTCAACTATACTCACCAAAACCAACTGGTACAGCCATAGTCAATTGTGGATTAATTGGCGGAGGTGTTTCATTTTTTTATGATAATTGCTTAAACAGTCGATGCAGATGTATTTTATAGCGTATAATATTTATTACCACAGAATGGTGTTACTTTAGCTCTGCCATGTACACCCTGGTGGAGCTAACAGAGGTAGTTCTACCTCTAATGGCTGGTATACACGCCAGTCAGATGAACGAGTTTTATCATCTCCGCTTCAGAACGCGTTGATGTGGCCACTGAAAGAACGCAAAAGTGCAAAGAATTTCTAGTTATAATTCCCTCTAAGTTTGAAGCGATGTCCGAAATCTAACTAACGGAACTTACTGAACAAACTGACCCGACTGCTAACATATTCTTGACAAACTCAAAGCTTTGTTTACGAGGGCTCCACGAAAGCACGGACAATTAACTGAGGAAACTCGTTCTATTGTCTAGCGTGTGTAAAGGTTTGAGGGAGAGAATCACCCTCCCAGCTGACCAATCGGAGACCTTTATTTCCGCTAAACTCATAAGGATTATTTGACACGTAGTGAACGGCGGTCTTGATTGGAGACGCCTTGTTTGCTAACGGTCACGTGAGCAATCTTAGCCCTTTTATTGGTCCATGATGACCTCATTTTTTGTGGTGCCGTATTAGTGGCATGGAACTTCGTTATATTAAATCATTGAGTGTCCCCTTTGCTCTACATGCTGTGCTTACGGGACGCCTGGTTTGGTCCATCAGTGTAGAGTTAAACTGATGATCACGTAATTACGTAGAGTTAAACAGACTGACTTGAAAGTGATACCTTGAGCTCTACCATGATGTGCTTGGCTGTAAGTAACCTATCACAACTAGTTATTTCTCAACTAGCTAGAGCACACTGAAGGCATAGACTTCAGCCAAGCAAGGCAATGTTAACAAAAAACTTCAGCAGGTGCTGAAACCAAGACTTAGTCTTTATCTTCACCGTAATTTGTTTTATTTTTTGCCTTCTGACAGTAAAAACAGCTTCTGTAATTTTTTTTTTTTAAATTCGTCTACGACACTTTGCGTTACATATATTCTGACAAATAGTTTGACAAACTATAGCCAAACACACAATAGAACAAACAGATCATCACCAAAATTTGCTCCTTTGTGTCTTTTTAAATTCCTAACAACTTCTGCCTATTTCATGAATATCCGTCCATAAATTTTCAGATATGTTACTCAGAAACATCTTCACCAACATTAGTCAAAAACACAAACGAACCTACCTAGCATTATCAAAATTTGGCCATTTGTGTCTTTCAGCATTTCTAAAAATTTCTACAAATTTCATGAAGATCCGTTCATAACTTTTTGAGTTATGTTACTGACAAGCATAATAAACAAACAAACATAGAGACAAGCAAACGAACCAACAGATCAACACAAAATTTTGATGATTGTTCATGTGTAGCATAAACCGCAACAACTCCTAACAGTTTGGTAAAGATCTGTTCATAACTATTTGAGTTATCTTGGTGTGGCAAGAAAAGAGCCAAACTGGATAAAAAAAAAAACGCAACCTGTTGGGTGATACTAATAACTTTTGAAACTTTCATGACAGTCCGTTCAAAACTTTTTAGTTATGTTACCATGAAAAACAGGGCAGAAATGGAATAAAAACGAAATAAATTTATCTCGCATCCGGATGCTTGCTCAACTTAGGACGCCTTCGATTGGGTAGTCAAAGCCGAGCATATTTTACTTAACTTGTCCGAAAGTGCAGACAGGTGCCTGGCATCGACCTGGTTATTCACGTTTCAGGCATTAACTCAAAATTGATCGCCTGTGACACTTCGACGAACTCAATCTTATTTCGTAAAATAAAAATTTTAGTCGGTTCAACTTAATCGAGTTATTTCTAAGAACTGCAACGCGATTCACAGTGACAAAGCCGAAATTCCTGTCTGCAGGTTCAGACAAGGTAAGTAAAGTGTGTTTGACTTTGGCGACTCAATTGAAGGCGTCCATAATCGTAGTGAGGACGCAGCACCGAGGCATTCTGTTTTAAGGATAGCATGGAGAGAAAGTTGACAGTTACTCTGTAGATTTACACCAACAAAAAGTCCGTACAAAACGACAAGTAGAAACCATATATTGGCCTGTGGGCCAATTATAAAGGGGATTTTCGTGTTTTAAAAGCATAACTCACTTGCCATCACAACCTTTGCCAAATGCCAATAACTAGAACAAACGGCGGCCTATGATTAGTCTGAGCTATACTATACATCGGTCACGTCATAGTGCTTATTATAGGTCATGCGGACGCTTCATTTCTCTTTGCTTCGAAGTCGCTCCCGTAAATGCCTCAATAAATATTTATTGTTCGACTGATATCTCTGTGTTCCTTTCTAAAAGTATCCTCGAATTTACCTGTAATAATATTCGCAGCTTTGACCCAAGTTAACATTAGCTGGTATCATGCAATTCAGGTAATATTATCCATGCTAGCGGTAGTGTGCAATAATACGACTACTTTCACCTGCAACATGGCAACATGAGACGCTCACATCGAGACGGTTTTCCTAATTTAAGATAAGCCGTAATGTGAATTGCAGTACAGCGAACCTCGAGACAGACAGCGTCGCTATTGATGATGTTCGAGCATTGGGAGATGTGACCAATAATCCGTGTGCGATTGTTCGGGACCTTCTGCGTAGATTTGGTGTCTCCATCACAATAATTGTATCTCGTTATCTTCAGACAAGAAGTAATGCGAACGCAGTGGAGGAAACAGCACCGCATGATTTAAATGAGATTATAAACGTTAGATTAGTTGAAAAATGCACATGTGCGTTGCAACACCACTCTGCATCTAGACCGTGCTTATTCAATAAACATAGCGCTGTATGCTTCATTCAAAATTTTTGCCTCTCGAAATATATGAAAGCCTCTCCTAATTGTACAAGCGAGAGCACGGCTTATTTGACGACTAGCGAGAAACTCTGGATACTGAGACTTTCATGCGATTTTTAAATTCCTCTCATTTCGAATAAGCATCGACGGTAAATTCATGAGAATCTGGGGCTTACGAGCGTTTATTTACACGAGCAGCACGACTAGTAGTGAATATCCTACCGCAGTCAAGAGTATGTGAAGCTCCAGCAGCATGGAAAGCACGCGCTATAATGCCGGACATCATTGTGTGGTGATTTGCCGGAGACGAGGAAGAGTGTCCGGTAAAAAGTCTGTTAACTGACATCCCCACCGACGTCGTTGGAACGATGCAAAAACAAAAGTTTCCGCCGTAAGGTGACTTAAAAGATTCTTTTCATTTGCATCGCATCGGCTTACGATACAAACTGAGTCATTTCGATTGTGTTGGATACGAATGAGTAACTGCACGTTGTAGTTATGCAGTGTCTTCTGAAGGCCACCGTTTCCCCAGGTAATAATGACAATTGAACTTTGACCACTATGATACACGTATCTATTTATCGCAGTCGTGGCAGCGTCAAGATTGTACTTGGTCATGGCTAGATGTCCTACACCATGGCCAAGATTTAATAACGTAACAACATTATAGGACTTATGGTTTGTAACTTACATCGTCTGTACAATTAGAGAGAAACACGATCTATGAACCCCACTCTTGAAATTTTAGCACTAAAACGTCATGGAGATACTCCTGTGCTCCCGGCCAATGAGAGAGCTCGCTCCATGTTACTTAGAGTCTCACGTACGCACCCAGGGTTGCTTAGTTTCGCTAATGCACTTACTACTAGTAACTGTGAGCTACAATACAGCTTGCATCCACCTTGATAAATCCGGACCCAGATTGTTACTTTGAGATCCAGATGGTGTTATTCACCGGGAAAAAAATATTTGATAAAGGTGAAGTTTAGCTACAACGGAGATTTTCATGATTCTTATGACTCATACAGGTTATATGAGGCATTCTAAGACTTTTCTCAAGAATGACCTTACGTCGTAAATGTATAGTTTTTGAGGTATTTGACTCTGAATTTCCCATTAATTTTCTATGGGGAAAAAATTCCCGGCGGCCTCATGAGAACTTTTGTTAGGTTAGCTAAGGTGAGGTTAGGTTAGGTAAGATTAGGTTATGTTAGGTTAGGGAAGGTTAGGTTTGGATAGGTTAGGTAAAGTTCGGTAAGGTGATAAGGTAAAGTTTGGTTAGTTACGGTAAAGTTATGAAAGGTTAGGTAAGATTGGGTATGGTTAGGCATGGTTAGGTTTGGTTAGGCATGGTTATAGGTTTGGTTAGGCATGGTTAGGTTTGGTTAGGTTTGGTAATGTTTGGTAATGTTTGGTAAGGTTTGCTAAGGTTAGGTCAGTTTAGGTTACTTTAAGTTCCGATGGGGTCGCCGGGTATTTTACCTCAAAGAAAATCAATGGGAACTTCAAAGTCAAATATCTCAAAACTAAGCATTTGCGACGGAAAAGTCATTAGTGCAAAAATTCTTAAAATGTCTCATATTACCTAAATATGTATGTCATAGAAATCATGAAATTCTCCGTTATAGCTAAACTTCACCAATACCAAAGATATATATATATATATATATTTTAGAAAATTAAGAGCTTATAAAAACGCTCTTAACAGAATAGACTAAAGTACTTTCAGCTTTATATATCTATTTTAATTAGTATTATGATTTCAAACACAAGTTAATTGTGCGTCATTGCACAACTGAGAGTTCTCAAATTTTGAGACGTCCAACTACTATAATATATTCACGAATGTGTTGGTGTCTTCTGCATGCCCTAATAACGCAGCGTTTTGAATATCCGTTTATGTATGTGATGTATTTTTATACAAATGAAGTTAAAAGTTATGCTATAACCCTCTACAATTATATAAGAAAAGTAGAGAGATGTGCGCTAACAGGCTCTAAGTTCTAAGTGCATGTTTAGAGGCCACCCTGATCCATTCCGTTTCATGCCGGTACTAACTTAATAGTTAGTTATAGTTAGGAAGTTTAAGCCTCCTTTTCCGAGCAGAACGATATCACAGAGGAAAGAGCAAGGGACATGTATGCCAGGAGAAACGGGGAATCCATGCACGAAGGTGTTCCCACTCAGGATCAACACGCATGTGAACAGCAAGTCGGGTACGAAGAGGAAGAACAGAATAAAGCATGAGCAAGTATGAATATGAAATCGGGAAGGAAGCAAGTGGGCATGAAAGTGAGACGTCCTGAAGGCCTAGCTAATGGCTGAGGAAACCTACACGGGCCACTGGGGTTGCCTGGCCCCATAACATAGGATGGACGAACCTAAACTAACCTAACCCTTTGGCCATCCTATGCCCCCTGAGGAGGCAACTAAATTTAACGTCTCCGCGCCCCCACGGATTCGTAGCAATTAATCGTGCTTTCACGATCAGCTCCTTGGCTGTTTTTTCTTTTCTTCTTGTCTACCTAATTTTGACATAATGGCAGTAGCTCATAAAGGGCAAAAACGTGAATCCTGGCTGCTCTCTCGGAATGGGCTTGTTTGTCCGTGTACTGCCAGCTGTCTAATTTAGTTGTCCCATGGCTGTAGTGTACCATGAAGATCTCGCCCTTCGCCCATGTCTGCAACTATGTCTTTAGTTAATTACTTGCGCAGGAACGCCTGCATAAAGGGCTATATTTGTATCAGAACTTCAGCGAGGACCGCATCCTCAGGAACGAGTTTCGGGGAAATGCCAATTACGAACTTGTTGGTTTCATCAAAAATGGAGCAGGAGTGTGGGAGAGGATCGCTCTCGGATAATATGTAGCTTGGCATTTGTTTGGTGTGTCGCGATGCAAAATATCTGAAATGAAGTATGGCGTAGGTAGTTTAATTTTGTACAAGTTCAAATATTTCGGTGAGCCCCTACCTCTTTCTGCTTTTTTAACTCTAACACCGAATGTCATGGAACACATTGCTGCCTTATTTTTTATGATGAGTTGAATAAATATAAGTGCATTAAAGTTCTAGTTTAATCGCTACGTCACATCCTGTCAGACCTATCTGGTTTCTTCAGTATTTCTACTGGGCACATGGTTTGTATACGTCATGTAAAAATAATGCTTTTACTGGTATTAAAGTTACAAACATATTACTCGCCTTCATACTGCCAGCGTAGAGTACAATAATTTACGTGAGTACGCGTGCAGAAGAAGCTATTATTTCTAGTAATTCTCTCGCCCATGCAATATTAAATTTGAAATAAGGAAGACGTCCCTGGACGCCATCTTGTAAATGACACACATGAAATTGAATGCCTTCTGTGCTGTAGAGTATTTTTTTTAAGTAATTCGCGTTGTACGGCATCGTACACGATGTTCATTTCGAGCTTTACAGTTTCTCTAAAATAATCCCAAGAGTGAAATACGACGAGCGGGTATAGTGACAACAAACGCAAGCCGTGCAACTCGATAAGCTTGCAAAGAAAACAGCACTCAGTCAACACGAACATAGAGAGCAAGAGATGAAGCAAGTGCTGTGAAGGCGTCAGAAGGAACTGACATCGTAATATTTTTTTAGTAAAAAACAACGAGCTCAATATGCTATAGTATGCAGTGTGGTCAATGTAACTCGTCGTCTCAATAATTTATTTAAAAAAAAACTAAAGGTTAAATTGCGATTTCATGTACGATATAGTTGAAATATTACCACTGGTATATCACTTACCCCCAGTTTTCACTCAAGCGCGAGTCTCTAAACTTCAGAAGTTGGTATGGAGACTTAAACTTGGAACACCATAACGATAATTGGCACTAAATGTTGTATAATAGTATGCGAATTTAATTGTAGCTGGTTAAGTTTAACTAATTTTGTTACCGAACGTTTATAAAAAATGCATTTCATACTAAAATGACGTTTTTCGTTATTATTCGCTAGGCGACGTAAACTTCACTACTCCACGCGATTTACATGTTTGCGCTAGTTTTCTGCAGCGTATCCCACATGAACCAAGAGCTTCAACTGTTTTATTATTCAGTAAATCCCATGACCTCCTTAAGTAGCCGATGCCAATCTCAGCCAACATGGACTTTTCCAGCACACAACTTCTATAGTTAAATACCTAAAGCTGGAACTACCCCGAAAAACAAAGGATGAAAATACTCTTCTGGAGATGCGCCAGCATATCATCTAAGCTTTTTTAGTAGTCTTGAGATTTGATTCCCTTTACCTAATAGCAAGCAAACACCGGCGTAATGTCAAGACCGTTTATGACAAGGTTAACTTCGTCCATACTGTGTTACGGAGGAGCGGCGCTCCCACGGGGACGAGTTGATTGTTCGGGAAGTTTTCCTTCCGTTCCCTCTGTGTTTATTACCTCCGCCAAGGAGGTTATGTTTTCGTCGTGTTTGTCTGTCTGTCTCTCTGTCTCTCTGTCTGTCTCTTTGTCTGTCTGTCACCAAGATAACTCAAAAAGTTATGAACCGATTTGGATGAAATTTACAGGGATTGTTAGGTATGTTAGGAGGAACAGATGAGTAACTTTTGGTGAAGATATGTCCATCTGTTTGTTTGTTTGTCTGCGTCATTTTTCTCGATGCTATAACTCAAAAAGTTATAGATAGATTTTGATGAAATTGACATGAGTTGTTAGGTATATAACAAATAGTAGATGACCAAATTTTGGTAATGGTCCGTTTGTTCTTTCGTTCGTTTGTCACTGTTTTTAATTTTATGCTTGTTAGCACAATAATTCAAAAAATAATAAATGGATCTTTATGAAATTTATAGGATTTGTTAGTAATGATAAACGACATAAATGATCAAATTTTGGTGCAGATCGGTTAGTTCGTTTGTATGTTTGACTCATATTTGTCATAATGTTTGTTAATGTTTTGTTTCAAAAAAATTGAACAAGCTGTTATTAATATAAAAAGGCACAAATGATTAGATTTTGGAGTTTATGCAAAGAAAATAATGGTCTCAGAGCCTATTTGAATATTTGCTACCGTTGGCTCACTTGGCGGAGGTATGCGCTCTCAGAGTGCTCTAGTTTCATTTTTGCATTCTTGGTGTTTATGTTTTTTGTAACTCTACCTTTTCCCCGATTTTTTATTTCTTTGCCATTCCTTGGTTACTTGTTTGTATTTGTTGTAGGTAATTAATACGACGCACATGTCCCTTTTTTCTCCATCTATTTGGATCGCAGTGAACGATGTTGGTATGGAGAATTAGACTAAGAATAGAATAACGATAATTATCACTAAATGCTGTTTTCATTAGCGATTATAATCGTATTCAATATTCATATAGCCGCCATCAGTTAAAAAAAAAAAACTCACAGTTGATGGAAAGCATTTTTTCTTGTTTTTTGCTGTTACAAAGAAGCCTTATTCAGAACGCTGGGATTTTAGTGGATAATCATGTTAGATAGATGAGATACGGCGAATTGATTACTGTATTTATGAAAGGGTCGATACTAATTTTATTGGGTGCATTATACTAATTGCATTTCGCTGAAATGAACAAAAAGTCAGCTCGCGCACCGGTTTACATTAGCGGGGAAATACTCTTCAGACAGAATCGCTGTTCGGAAAATAACACAATTTGCGTTCAGTTTATGCGTCTGAAAGGCAACGCTGTATCAGAGGCTCGTTGCAATCTCAACCGTAAGGTTACATTTGGTTTGCCAGTGTTACCCACGGCTCAAGATCGGGTCGCCATCGGTAAGCGCTCACATTCAAATAACCTCTTTTGTTACAGTGCGGGTCGCTGGAGACTATGCTGTAGTTACGGCAGCCTAAACAAGGTTGTACTTGCAACACGCCTTTGGTTCATTAACGAATAACATCGATAGGGTTTCTATTCCGGAATCTCGGTCAATTTTGGGCCAGAAATCGTGTGAATTCCTGGGAAATTTTAATTTTATCACATGCCGAAAAAAAAAATCGTTCCATAGCTACAGCTACTCGTTTTGCAGTAGTATGTATAGTATAGTATAGTAATACGGAAATAGTTGAAAGTATAAAGTCTTCCGTTTAGCGATGAAGTGACCATGTAGTACTGGTATACCTACCGCGATCTAGCTAAAAAAAATTATATATTTAGTTCCTTGAGGACTTTCTCTGGCTATTTTTTTTTTCTCTTTGACGATACTTTCAACTACTCTTTGTGCGTGTACGAATTTGTGTTTTCGACACAGGACTTGTAAACTTCCCACTAAATGTTAATGTTATGTTTATCTGTACGCAACACTGCATTACTGGACTTTTTAACAATTTCATTGGGTATCTGCTAATAGATGAGAAACTTAGAATATTTTTTACGAACGGCCCAGTGTAGCGGGCAGTACATCACGGAACGCAGTGATAATATTTATACTTACGAGCTCTATTAAATAAAAGTATCCAATATTAACTTTGTCCACAAAACAAAAATAATTACCATTGAGCTATTCATTTTTTGTAGTAGTAGTAGTAGTAGTAGTAGTAGTTGACGACACCTGCCATGCACATGCTGCAAATTTTGACAGCTGTTATAGGGCTCGCCAGCTCCAGCCTGCAAGCTACAGAGCAGGCTTCCAGACCATCATCATGGGATTTATCATCTTATGAAATATATTATGGGAGTGTATCAAGTAGTGCTACGGCATTAAGTTCCGTCAGAAACTTGGTGAAATAGAAGTGCAAATTATCCAGAAGATGCAGCAAGCCTTCTGCGATGAACCCATGGGAACAACACAGATAAGCACTTAAAGTAATATTGAAATATTTTTACTCCTGTGCTATCGCGCTTCATAAATACGCGCATCAATTACTTAACGATGAATAAAGACTGTTATCTGTAGGTTACGCGACACCTTCGTGCTGCTGTTCGGCGAAAACGACAGGAAGTGTGGGCGGTGTGGTCCTACTATAGGAGCGTTTCAAAATGACATTCCTGCGATACATTGCAAACAGTTTGTATTTTTTCTTAATGAGTTTTTTGATGTCCCTTGTAATCCACCTGACTTCAAAACGCCGCGCCAGAGCACGTTTCAGGGGAAATGCTGAGTGATAGGCCAGATAGAGCTTCTGTAATAGCGATTGTAACTCGCTAGATGGATCTCCTACACAGC